>JASXSY010002306.1:0-52384 GCA_034509805.1 Sipha maydis | reverse complement strand
CATAGCGCTTGATAAATTTTTTACAAAAAATTGAATTATTTTTATTATATATAGATAAGTATAATTTATATATGTCCTATGTATAGAATGACCATTGAAATTTTATGAAATTATAATGAATTCTCGTGAAACACTCCAAGTATATTTATTATTATTATTATTAGAATGTAGTTTTATATCTACGAATTATATGTTTATATTAATAGAATAATAATTCATAATAAAAACACACCCACATTTTTTTTTTTTTTTCATAAAGCTTGATTATAAAATATAATTTATAATTTAAGAGTATAATATGATTAAAATGAATATTAAAAATTTGTTGAAAATACTCGTCATATATAAGACTGTTTAATATATGACAACATAGTCTTCGATTTCAACTGATGTTAAATTTGGCTCATTTTTCGCTATTTGCAGAAAAAAATGTCTCATCATTAGGTTTGGCAGTTCTTTTCTAAAAATAAATTAGTTCGGACTATTTTAATTTTAAAACTTGCCAAAGTGTATTCGATAGTACTTATACATTATAGATATTGAGCAATTATAAGCTTATGATAGTAGGACGCACACGTGATTTTATATTATGCATGTGGTAATTTCTTCACTAAATTTAGAAAATATAGAGAAAATGCTGGTTTGATCGTTGGAAATGTGAACAATTGTTGTTGGACATTAATATTTTATTGATTATTCTGTCTGAATGGGTAGTTCAGATAGAGTGTTATAAGAAACATATCTTAAAAACCTATGCAAGGTTACGTATGCAAGTGTGTGAACACGTACAATTGTGTATGCGTATGCACTCATGTGTATTTGTGAGTGTATGTGTTATTGTGTGTACATATAAGTCCCCTTTTGTGTGCTCTAGGCCCATACACCATGTCCACCACGTGCTCTGCGGCTGCCGAGTCTAGATGTATGACGGCGTAAGCGGTCCAGTTTTCACTAATTAACGTGACTGTATGTGTGCCGCACAGAATTTATAGAATCCAGTCAAAAAGTGTGCTGAACCAAATCCACGACTAAACGTCATACTGTCGATTTTGCACGATATAGTAATAAATTAACAATAATAATGCATTTAGAATATAAAATGCACTGCTGATGCATGCGTGGCGCGGTGTATTCTCCCTCACGTTGCTCTAACATTTCCGTTAGTTAATTAATTTGTTTTCACAATAATATGCCAAATAAATGATAGTTAAAGTAATTTTGTGATTTTTAATGTTCAAAACTCTTTTATGCGGACAATATCTGAGTTTTCGAATATATTTTTATTAATATTTATTTACCATTGCTTGTTAAACTATGATACGGCACTCTTTTACTTTGTAAATATAATTTACGTGAATTGATCAGTTGTGATAAGAAACTAATTAATGATACGGAGTCGTTGAATAAAAAAATAATTATACATCATTAACATGAACACAATGAGTGGTTGTAAAGCGTCCAAGAGATATTTTATGTTATTATTGTTAATTTTTTTTAAATGCACATAATACATAGGTATACCATTCTATTTTCGTATAGCTATACAATTTTCAATTCTCCTCTCAATGGTTTATTTCTATATTTGATTATAAAAAAAATAAAAACAAATAACTCTTACTTGGACCCTCGCCTCAGATAGAGAAACTCTTCTTGCCAGATCCTCCCTGACAAACGCATCTGGATAATGTGTCCTTTCGAACACTTTTTCCAGAGCCCTTAGCTGGCAGCTAGAAAACGTAGTACGATTTCTTCTTGGTTTACTTTTTCGTTGACTGTTCAGCTCTGAATTTGTTTCTGAAAAGAAAACTATAATATTTTCATTTAATTATTAACCGCAATACGAAAAATTATTTATTAAGCAAAATGATGTTTCCAAATATGTCGCCTATGGGTATAAATAGTAATATAATATATGATAATATGTACAAAATATACACGTGCATATGAATAATAAATATATCATCTGTGTTTTACATTTTTTTTTTGTCAACGCGAAAATATTATTATCTTTCTTAGTTAAAAATATTCCTCCACCAATTCCATTTCCAATTATACTGCAAATAAGTCAGAAATTCGTGTTAAACAAAATTAAATTTTAAAATTCCAATCTTTCTATGTGATGCAGACTACACCACACATATAAAACAATAATAATTGTATAATTATTATAGCTCAACTCACTTAATTGTCCTATATATTTTCGTTAGATCCAGCGTGAATCTAGTTAACCATGAAATGGAAGATGTGCTCTAGTATTTAGGTATATTATTTGTCAAAACATGTACGTAAAGAAGAGCCATATATACATATATTGATGGTAAGCGTGTATACCGTACAATAATAATTATTACACGCCATATGAATAACATTATAATTGTTACGGAATAAAGTGATTGTTCAGAAATTTAAAACAATCATATGAATAGAAAATTAAATCGTCTGAAACAATTTATCTGTTAAGTATTAAATATTTTCAATTATAACTTGAATTGCATTTATTTACCATATATAGTTGGAGAGAAAGAAGTTTTTAAAATTACCAATGAGGGAGGAGAGGATGCAAAACTGACTTAATAGTCTAAATACTACAGTTATGGCATAACTAACGATAGATTGTAGTAAATTTAGTAATTTGTAAAAGTATCTTAAATTAAAGTTACTTTTACTTTTACTTTTATCTTAAATTCATGTTAAGATATTATTGCTTTTTCATATCACACATATCAGTTTCTTAATATTTATTAATAATAAAATAGTAAGGATGGTAGTATAGAAAGTTATTATGAAACCAAAAAAACAGGTGCAATCCATTAACCAAAATTTATACAATTTAAGTGATAATAATTATTAATGAACTGTATAATAATAATAATTGTATTTAATTATATTTTATTATAACTTTATTGTAAACAAAAACGATCAAGAATAAAATTAAAAAGTTTTGGGCATAACTTATTAATATATTATAATATATAAATGTTAATTAAGTAATTTAATTTATTTAGTCATACAATCTTTAATTTAACGATTAATAAATAATTATTAACTGAAAGAGTACGTAAAAAATGAAAAATATAATGCTTACATTTATCGTTTAATTTTGTATTATTTATAAAAATAATGGAAAAGTTACTGGGCTTTGTCAAATATCCAAAATATACCAGAAACATTTTTAATTGAGACGTATAAAATATTTATGGTTTTTTGTAGCATTTTTCAAGACCAAAAGTATTTCAGCAACCCATTAGCAGTGATTTTTAAATTAAATTTAAAACATCTGCTTGCATTAGTGAAATCTAATTAACATGTTTTTAATTTTTTTTTTCACTTAACAGATCGTATAAATTATACTATATCTTATCACATTTGATTGTTAACATTAATTAAATTAATATTTATAATTTTCCCTTGATAATTTTTTGTCGTAGTGCATAACTTGCTCCTTCATCTCCCATTTATTTTACCCGATGTTTTATTATAAATACAAATTATATATGTTTTAATTTTAATTAATAGGATAAAAATTAATTTAATAATATGTATTCAAGACGCTCGAGAGGTTTAAGTTTACGGGACACTAATGCAATGGAACATGTCCAATGACACAAATGACGACGTTAGTGTTTTGGTCTATTAACCATATATTAGTTAACCGGCCTAATAAATAACATTAACGAAAGCATAAATCACATGCATTTTAACAACACTCGGCACACGGTGCGTACAAGACGTTTTTAAATTATTATGCATTTCCATGTGTGCCATACCGTGATGAGAACCGCTCATTTAAATACCTTTTGGAACACATTCCAAAAATTCTCGTTCGTAATTTTATTCATTTTTTTTCTTTATGTAATCGACCGCATCAGTTATTTCGAACGGAAAAATATAAAGAAAAATAATTCACTGCGCACGTGAAAATATCAGTTTATTTTTAAACAATAAATATAATTGCTGTGTATTAAAATCGCAATTAAGATGTACATATTAATACAATATGATATGCTCAGTTTATATTTATTATTGGTACTAACAATGCTCACAAAGAAGACTTAACGACAAATGAATCGCAATTACGTAGTAGCGTGATTTAATAATAGTTTTGAGAGATTTATTTTATGTTTATTTGGATATTTGTGTTATGATGTACACATACGCGGTAGAAACATTTATAGTACCGAAACAGTGAAAGCATAGGTAAAAACTCATTTTTAAATTCAACATGTTTAAAAAAATCTATAAGACTATGATGTTCAAAGACCGACTCTCATATTCGTACTCTCCACATTTGTACGTTTCTTAAATCGTCAACACCATAATAATAGTACTGTAATCTATGCTTCTACGTAAAAGTATAATATACTATAATATAATATTATACCAATATGAATATTATTGTTTATTAACGAATTAGAGTAGATACAATAAATGAATATAATGCTACGTTTATTTTGGTTACTTCAAAAATGTATTACGTCTTAAAAACGAAGGATTTACTTGAAAAAAGAAATACCTGATATATGTTTTATTTTTTTATTTATTAACAAAGCTCTGAATTTCTTTAAATAAAATATTTATAAAATGTTCTGGGACTCATTAATTCAACGATAAGATATTTTAATAGCTTCTCTGCTACACTTCTTATGATTCCAATTATATCGAATTATTTTAATCCTCAAACCAACACTTGTAAATTATTTTCAAAATGATTTAATAACAACAATGTCCATTATCTGAAAATAATTTTAAAAACGCATTAAATAATCATTTTGTATAATAAATTTAAATTTAATTGTACTATTTACTACTTTGACGTGTGTTAATATTTTTTTTTTGTAGCTTCTGCTGTTAGTACCTGAGCATGATAAAATTAATAAAATTGAACCTGATGAACAAGTATTACTTGACACTTATTTTCTTGTAACCGGGTTCAAAATGGTTTTATGACAAAATTAATTGAATACAATATTGAAGGAGAGAAAAATTATTTGGTAATGTTATGGCTGCTTTATGCAAGCCTAAAATTTTTCTGTTCTTTAGCTAAATCGGTTCGTAAGTTTATTACATTATTGTACGACGGGGATACAGCTCACAACGCCATCGGTCAATTATAACGCGTAAAATAGTAGAACAGTTGATAAATTACCATTTCAATGTGAATAACTTAAAATCGGATCAATATCAAGTACGTGCGTATCATCTCCGCTTGTTATTCGAATCACCATTGTTCTACACAGTGGTCCAATAACCAGGTGTACACATTTAATTTAATATATTTTATATTTAGGTAATAAACATCATTGTGTTTCTTATTTGGTAATTATAAATATTACGAGATTGATGAACCCTTGGAGACTCGTAACAGAGATATAAACAGGGCCGGATTTAAAGGGGTGGATGTCTTGGGGAAACAAAGGAGTGGGGGTCTCCTGGCCAAAAATTATTTTTCAAATAAAATGAAAATTTTTTTTTTAAAGTAGATTATTTTCTTTTATTAGTATTTAACAAACATTTATAAATATGTGTATAATACGTAAACATTTAAATATGATTATTGAATAATAATAAATAATAATCTCTCACCACTCGCACATAGAAAAAGGAAAATCGAATAATATTATTATCGCACATATGGCGTTCGCGGGTTCGCGTCAATCGTCTGAGGCTGTGGTGGTAGCGGTGGAGTTTAGGACGCATCGGATTTACTGATAAATAAACATGCTGGTGACATAGTTTCACGGAATTACCCATCGGCAATCAGTGTTAGATTTGATTTTATCCTATTGATCACTTTCGACAGGACGGCGGGGTGACAGTGCATTTGTAATTTGAAAGATTTTTTTTTTAAGTCTCTATTGTGGACATGAGCGCCGACTACTGGGTTGCCTTGGTGCTCAAGCACCCCATGACCTATTTTAGGGATAAGAAAAAAAAATAACCTTATGGTTAACCATAATGCTATTTATATAAGTCAAAAAAAAAAACCTAGTACCTACAACTTTGTAATTTGAGCACCCCATGGAACTTGGAAAACCCGGCGCCCATGATTGTGAAGACCTTCTTTTGTGAAGGCCCTCTTTTTTGGTGGCCCTGTGGCTCTCGCCCCGGTTTTCCTACCTTAAATCCGGCCCTGGATATAAATATTTATCAGGGAACTTTAGAATATCTAACACAAAAATAGTCTAGCCAACTATATTTTTGGGATTCTACAATTGTATATTACTCTAGTTAGTAGTTGTATTGAACCACGAAAATAATTGAAAATCCAATATATTTTAAACCTATTTTAGGGATTTTGGGGGGGGGCGTACGCCCCCTTCGCCCCCTCCCCTTGGATCCGCGCCTGTTCCAACGTAATGACTTAAAGCTAATTCCACAAAAAAATAGTTAAATTCAGTTACAAAAAACTCGACAGACTGAGTGCAAATTCTTTTTGTTTTACGTAGTTCTCTATGTTTAATTATTTAACACGTAACAAGTTTATACTATTCATAATCAAAATTTTATCAGTAAATACAGAATAATATCAGGAAGATACAAACATACAAAAATACATTAAAAATAAACTAACTATTAATATTTAATTGGAGTTCGAATACAAGAACGTGCCCATATATCATTTCCCATTGAAAATTTAAAATTTTAGTCGTACAATGTTTTATTGAATTGTTGTCGCTATATGAAGCTTAAAAGAAAACAAGGTTAGGTTAGACTCGATTGATTTATTTTTCTATAAGTCGACTGGACTTCTCGGGTTGAAAAAAATTTGACTAGTCACATAAATACACGCATACACATGCGCACACACACATATATATATATATGTTATATACTGGTATATATTGGTAGAACTAAACTAGCCGGAGGAGACTTTCTCATGATTGCCAATAAAACGCAACACACTGAGTCGATTACACGCGCGTTTGGCAAGTGTATCATGCGAGCGGAGCAATTAAAAACCGTTCGATCAATCGTCAGCGTGTACTCAGATTCTTGACCTTTAAGTAGACGTGTCGGAAATGTGTGTATAAAAGTGAAAAAAAAATTACTACCAAACCTATCACTGCAAAGCTATTTACGACATATGATGCGAAATACTGCTTAATAAATTGAGCTGCGACACGCAGTACTCGTCACGTAAACAAATTCGTCTTGCGCGTTTTTCCCGTTCTTGCCGTCGTAAAATTTTACCACCTCTCTGCGAGATTATTATCATGTACCCTCAACAGAAACGTGCGCAAACGTATATTTCAGAGGGTGTCTACAATTCTTTTGAGCCCAATGTTAACAAAACGTGCAAGTATATTTAATAAAATATAATGTAAAAATAATTAAATAAATATAACATTCATTTTTTATTAAATATTGTGGTGTATTATTCCCAATGAATGTATTTCCCTTGAATGACGTATATTTTTCTCAGATATCTTCAATTATTTATGATTTGTTCTTTTACAGTAAATTGTAGTTGTTATATTTAGCATGATAAGTTTTTGCACGAAAATTTAGAAGATAAAGTTTAATTTATTTTTCTATTCTATTATTTTTTTTTACCAAATATTATAGAATAAATTACATTTGAGAAATATTAGTCAAAATACGGGCCCCTTATTCTTAAACTTCAATTGTAGGGCCCCATTTATAAATATTTCATGAGTGCTCGGGCAGCACATGCCTATGTGCCTCGTCTCTATACTGCATCATACGACTAAGTTTACGATATTTTTATTTCCAAAAAAAAAAAAAAACTTTTATAACATTGAAACAAATCAATAACGTTAAACATATAGATTACCCGAAGCACGTGTTCTGTCTCCAGCAGTTAGACTATTACGAACGCGTGCTTCTATACTTCACTGATGCTAAATTTAAATTCAGAGACGTCTGCGAATGCGAAATAATTGTTAACTGTATTGCACGCGACTCGACGCCAAAACCTGTTCACATATACATATTTTTTTATTTTTTTTTTGTTTTCAAACTTTTTCTATTGAAACGACCGTCAGGGTCTAAGTCAATAGTCGTTTCACTCGGTAGAGTTAAATGATGTACCCCTTTCTCTGAGTAGAGAATTGTCACGTGTATGGACTTCACTCCCAGTGGAGTTGGTCCGGTGGGGAGCAGTATAGAGCAATCAGAACAGTGGCAGGGAAGAGATACTACAGATTTAATTCTGCAGAATGTTGTATCCATTAAACCGGGGTCGAACTGATGACAACACGCGGCGTAGCCAAGTGTGTGACCACTGCACTTCACTACTCCTTAAATTTACGTATTTAAACAATAGTTTTTAAAATTATAAGTACATAATTTATATAATAAATAATATATGAACAGACAACACTTAAATAATGATTTTAAGCTTTCAAGATCGAACCTTCATCCAACGAGTATCCTAACGATTATGTGCGATTTAAATTTGAACACCCGTCATTCCGTGATAGTTAATGACCCACCCCTATTATCATTATTTTACCTTATAAGTATTTTCCGGCACTACACTCCTCACTCATAAAGATTTATGCCTTTGTAGTATGAGCCCACGAGAACTTTTGAGGGCCTCGAAGCTGATCAGTTCCAAGCCCTATTTACTTACATTTGTTTAGTCAATATATACAATATATTATATGTACATATTTTAATATAATAAAAATATTAAAATTTGCATCTTATGCTACGGCGAATGCAATAATATAATAATTTTATATAAAAGGCTGAGACGACGGGCCCTCGGTGGTACGGGTCCTGGGTCTGTAGAACTCACTGCCCCACTTTCTCGTCGGTCCTCGTATTATATATCTTACGTGCCAAAAACTATCATATATTTTCTTCGTCTGGTGTGCCATTAAATATAAAAAAATATATATATATATATATATATATGTATTTCCATATAACATATTATAAGAAAAAATGTATTAATATAAAAAATGTGATATTTCAATACAGGTTAATAACATACAATAACATTGTAACTATTCATTGTCATAATGTGATTCTTATTATTTTGCTGAATTGCTAATTCGCTGATATTTGGTTTCTAATTAAGCTTTATGTTGACTATTATCTTGTGATGATTTAAATGAAGTGTAGACACATTTTATAAATTTTTAATAGGTTTAACTAGAAAAAAGGGATGGACTTCTACGTGCCAACCCTGGTTTGTATAACATAATAATGACTGATATATGATAAATAATACATTAAAATATAAAAATTAAAATTAAATTGCAAGAGGGTCAGAACCCCCTGATTTTGTTATTGTAATTAATTCCTGGTATTAGCGAAATTGGTGTATAATTAATTATATTTTTACGGGCATGTACCAGTTGCCCTCAAAAGTACCTTTTTTATACCAATTCCCCCTAAACTACCTAGAGAAAAATATACCAGTTGCCCTCAACTAAATGTACTAGTTGCCCCCAACCGAATGTACCAGTTACCCTTATATGTTAATATATACACAATTATATAGCCCGTAAAATAGGGGAGGTAAATATACAAATAATAAATAAATTATGACAAAAATTCATAATAAATAATTTAATATTCAATTTTAATATAATAATATATATTTTTTAAATTATTGGAAATGGTTACCGGGCCAAAAGCCTACTTTTCCATGGGTCATTTAATTATGTAAAGCAAGCGACAAATTATATATTTAAAATGTTTTTTGAAAAATAAATATATAATAAACTTAGAAAAAATTAAAAAATTAAAAAAAAATTGATTTTTAAAAATATGCAGAATTAATACCATTACTATATGTATAAAATATGCGTTATCTGTCGCACCGAACCGACCAAACCGGTATGCCAGCCAATTCAAAAGCCATTTGCGGAGATATCGATGTTCGAGAACATTCGATTCCCCCCCGGCCCCCCGCCTGGCACGACCTTTTTTCGCCTATCTTTTGGCTTGCCATCGGGACCTAAGCACTCCGCTTCGTGTGTCGCGAGCGTGCGGAACGGACCTACGAGTCGCCGAACGTGTGTGTTTGGGTTTTCGTGGTGCTTTGCATAGTGTTCGCGCTCCTGAACTTGCGACGCGTTTGTTTTGTTGTCGTCAATCGTCCAACTTCGGGTGGATCCACCGGCCATTACTTTTGTTACGTGGTTTAAACCGGGCAGTTCACACGTGAGCATATTAAACGGCGGTCATCTGGCGGGTTTTAGTGGTCGTCGCACGTGCCTTTAGCGCGGTCGCGTGGGCGCAACCAATCGACACTAAACCGTCCCAAGTACGGACCTGTAATACTTATATATTTGTGTATTTTGTATTATTATTATTATCATCATAATTGTGGTTATTATTATTATTATTATTATTATTATATTTGGAGCCGTTAGATTAGTGCTCATTAATTAGTTTTAGTTGATAATATTTAATGTAATTTTTTTTGTATTATAATAACATTCGGACGTCCGTATAATTTTTATGTTATCCACCTCCTTAATAATATAAGTTGGGAATCAGTACAACTTTTGTTGTTTATTTATTAAATTTGAGGTTACCCTCGTCCTCACTATCTGATTGCAATTTCTTGAGTGTAAACGAATCGGCGATTTACCTCTGGGTCGACAGTGAAGATTTGTGTTTACATTTTGGTAGCAGAGCGTGGTTCCATCCACATACTGTTTAGTGCTAAGCTTAGGATCTATGGGCCCGTCCTAATTTAATTTAATTTCATTAATCAGTATGTATATTGTAAGACTATAGGACGTCTCCGTCATTATATTGGAAATAGTTTCCGGTTTACAATTATTTATACCCATTTGCGAGTCGATAGTATAGGCAACGATATCAGTGCGCGATAATATTCGCGTGTCACCGTATGTGACGATAACATTTATCGTATACCGTATTACCGTATACGTATTATTTATTATTTATATGTTACGTATTGTTGCATTGTGCGCGCAGCGTACTTATTTATTTATTTTTATTTTTTTTTCTCTTTTCGAAAGGTAACAAATAATATTCATGTATTAATTTATTAATGTTGTATGGTAATTTTTCGTCACTTTGAATTAATTTGGTTGAATTATTTATTTAATATTTAATTTTGTGATACATGTAAGTAAACAATTGTGATTAAAAATGGCCGTTTGAATTTTGTAATTTAGATACTATTAGTCGGATATCTGATTGAAATTTCTTATTATTAATATTCAATTCACTTTAATGGTTTGATCTTAATACTGATTTGTTCGATATCATATTTGATTTAAACGCGTATTATTATCATTTTTATTCTGATTTAGTGATCTTTATCACGGTTTATTATTTACCAAATTATTTTGATTTTTTTTCTACTCAATTTCATTTTTTCGTCACTTAATTCTTATTTTCTCGTAAATCTGTCACCATAATGTCGAGCGATGATCAAGCGCGGGCCAATAGGCTGAAACGTCGTTGCGAAATCAGACGTATGAATTGTGTGAACAAGATACGCGCAGTTTATGATTTGGCTGTCCGTAGTGCCGCAGATTCGACCGTTGTGCCTCAGCTATTGGTTTTAGTAGATACACTTGATCAGTTGATGTCGTCATTCAATACCGAAGACGAAGCATTATTAAATCAATTAATTGATATGGAACTAGATGCTGAGTATCCCGACAGGGAGTGTGTCGCAATGCTCGAAATGCTTTCATTCGCGCAAGCGACCGCTAATCGGTTAATGCAGTATTGTGCACCTCAAACAATCTTGTCTGTACACGGCGGTTCACAGGTGGCCTTGAATAATGCCGATGTGAATGAGCCACAAACGAACGTGCATGCGTCTAATGGCGCCGGGGCCTGTGATGGTAGTCCAGGGGGTGTCCAATCAAATAATGCGGGTTCTCTAAGGTCCAACAGCGTCCAGGTCATCAAGCCTACCCGTTTACCGGAAATTCCGTTGCCCACATTTTACGGCGACATTTATAAGTGGATTTCATTTCGAGATAGGTTTGCGGCCATGGTGGATCGACGATCAACGTTATCTGACATTGAGAAATTTTATTACCTGGTGGGATGCTGTAAAGGGGACGCGTTAGACGCCATTCGGGGCATACCTGTGGCTGACCACAATTATAAGCTGGCGTGGTCCACGCTTAAAGAGAGATTTGATAAACCGCGTCTGGTAGCATGTTCATTAATTGAAGGATTGTTAAGCGCACCGCGAGCCTCTTCTGAAACTTTAGCTGAACTAAACAAATTATTGGTAATTTTCGATGAAGGTGTGTCAGTGCTCAAATCTATGGAAATCCCCAACCTAGGTGATTTCATATTGTTTTCCATAGCGTCACGTTGTTTGCCCACCTCCAGTATAAAGTTATTCGAAGCTCAATTAGCCAATGGGTTTCCCACAGTACAAGATTTGTTAAAATTTGTAAAGTCGCGCGTGGCCATATTGGAGTGCATCCCGCGAGAGCCTACATCGAAGCTAATTAATGAGTTAAAAAACAATAAGGGTGCGTCATATAGTGTGAAGAAGCCGCCGATTCATTCTTCCATGGTTGCAAGTAGCAACCCATCACAGGCATCCCAGTCGTGTATATATTGCAAGGGTACTCATGTCCTGGCTTCATGTCCCAAGTTCAAGAGTTGGACACTTGAAACACGTAGCAATTGGGCACGGGACCAACGTATATGTTTCCGATGTCTACGTACAGGACACTGGGTGTCCCGGTGCAAATCTTCAATTGTATGCGGTCAATGCTCTCGACGCCATCACTCACTGTTACATTCTGCTTCATCTTCCGGGCGTCCCAGAGAAGAGAACACCTCAAATGCAGAGCAAATGGACTTACCCACCACATCGTCACTTCTTAGTCAAAATACTTCGCCGTCAGTCATTCTTGGGACAGCCCTCATACATATGCCTGACAGTACTGGCGTATTGCATACGGTAAGAGCGTTAATTGACTCAGCATCACAGATCAGCGCTATTACTGCTGAATGCTCGAATCGTTTGGGACTTCGGATAAAGAAGTGGACGGTACCTGTGTCTGGTATTGGTGGTGTCTCCGTACACAACGTTTTGGGGATTGTCCAATGTAGAGCACAACCAAGGTTTTCTCCAGACCCTGTCTTTAACTTCGATGCGTGGGTGTTCTCGACCATAACCACTGATATGCCGCGACACCCGTTGACAAAGTCACTGGTTGACAAATACAAGCACCTAGCGTTGGCGGATCCGTCGTTTGCCATACCAGGTAGCATTGACGTACTTCTAGGAGCGGACCTTTTTTCAGAAATCTTAAATGGCAAACGCGTGTCGGTGGGCAGTTCATATCCAGCAGCCTTTGGTACCGTTTTTGGATGGACAATTATTGGAGCTGCCCCACACACAATTTCCCACTGGCCGGTTTCATGCCCTACGTCTCTTACTGTGTCATGTGAAACCCTGTTACATAAGTTTTGGGAAATCGAAGAACCAGACACGGCCCCGGAAGAGTTCACTACAACGGGTCAATGTGAGTCGATGTTTCGAAAGGGATGTGTTCGAGTAGATTCTGGAAGATATAGTGTCCCTCTTCTTTTTCGCCAACCCACCACTCAGGTCAATTTTACCGGTTCAAGAGCGGTAGCTACAAAACGGTTTGGACAGTTGGAGAAAAAACTCATGTCGGATCAGTGCCTCCGTAGTTTATATTGCCAATTCATGGCCGAGTATCAGTCTGATGGTCATATGTCACCAGCGTCGTCGGTTGGGTCATATTTTATTCCGCACCACGCGGTATACCGACCATCTGATACGAATCCGAAAATCCGCGTAGTGTTTGACGCATCAGCCAAGGATTATTCCGGTACGTCATTGAATGATGTTTTATTTCCGGGACCTAAATTTCAACAAGACGTGGTCGATGTTCTACTGTTATTCCGGTTATCTCGGTTTGCCTTTACGTGTGATATAAGTAAAATGTATCGCCAAATTCTTATCTCACCGGAACATCGACAATTTCAACATGTGTTATGGCGAGCTTCACCCGAGGACGAGCTACAAGCCTTCGAGTTAAATACTGTAACGTATGGGGTGAATTGCTCACCGTTTTTAGCGATACGTGTGCTCCATCAGATAGCTAACCTGGAATGCGACGGTTTCCCATTTGTTCGCGAAGCCCTGTTATTCCACACCTACGTTGACAACATTTGTGTAGGCGCTGATAGTGAAGCCGCAGCCATACAACTACAGTCTGATTTAATTACTATTTTGCGTCACTCTGGTATGGAACTCAAGAAGTGGACCAGCAATATTGAATCAGTACTTAACAATGTTCCTAACGAAGATAGAGCATGTGATGCACTATCATTCCATGACGGAGACAGCGTCGGAAGTAAAGTATTGGGTATTCGCTGGGACCATCACGACGATTCATTTAATTATTTTGTTAAACCCGAGACATTAGTTACGACAAAGCGTGGCATGCTTTCGCTAATCGCCAGAATTTTTGACCCTCTTGGGTTGTTAGCTCCTGTAATTTTCCAAGCGAAACATTTGATGCAGAGTGTATGGAAGGCTAACATGTCATGGGACGAGAACTTGCCAAATGATATATTGAAACCGTGGACTCAATTTGTAACGGATCTTCCTGAGTTACAGCGGGTTCGAATACCGAGATTTATTCAAACACGGCGCGGACTCCGGTGCGTACTTTGTGGTTTTTGTGATGCGTCTGAGCGTGGATACGCGGCTGTAGTATATATAAAATCATTGGACTTTTGCGAGCGCCCGTCCGTATCGTTACTCGGCGCAAAAACAAAGCTCGCTCCAGTGAAGGCTTATACCATCCCACGTATGGAGTTGTGTGCGGCGGTACTTTTAGCGCGACGGTATAGTACGTGTCGTACGTCTTCAGACTGCCACTGGTACGTTGACTCGCCCAGTCGTAAAAGTAGTTAAATTGCCTACAGATTAACCAAGCATATACATTCCCTTTTGCCACATTGACTAGAGTATTATCTGAATAAGTGATGTGTGAGATGGGTCTTCCAATCGTTGGGAAAATCATGGGGGAGAATGCTTTCATGAAATGTTCTGGTCTTACTTATTCTTTATTTATATTACCAAGGTCCAGGTGACCAAACCCTGGTTATTATTTTTTTTTTTTTTTTATTATTATTATTTATTTATTGTCGATTTATCGTTAATTTGTTATTATTACACTTCCTTCTCACAATTTAGAACTGCAATCAGAGGTCACGGGGGAGGGTAATCTCGTTTGTTTGTAAAATAGTAATAATTTTGAATTGTACAATCATATTATTTTTTATTTTATTTTTCTTATTGTATTTATTTATTTATTGATTAAATTTATGTGATTATTAATGTCATATGATAAAAAAAAAAAAAATGTATCCACCAGCGTATCTCCAGATGAAGCCCGCACGAGAATACATTCGCTATATCTCCGTTCACCAATATGCTCCAATCTTGATCTTTGCAATGCAGCGTCACGAGTCTACCGTCATTGTAGTAAGACGTGCACGTCTTACTAGGGGGAGGATGTATAAAATATGCGTTATCTGTCGCACCGAACCGACCAAACCGGTATGCCAGCCAATTCAAAAGCCATTTGCGGAGATATCGATGTTCGAGAACATTCGATTCCCCCCCGGCCCCCCGCCTGGCACGACCTTTTTTCGCCTATCTTTTGGCTTGCCATCGGGACCTAAGCACTCCGCTTCGTGTGTCGCGAGCGTGCGGAACGGACCTACGAGTCGCCGAACGTGTGTATTTGGGTTTTCGTGGTGCTTTGCATAGTGTTCGCGCTCCTGAACTTGCGACGCGTTTGTTTTGTTGTCGTCAATCGTCCAACTTCGGGTGGATCCACCGGCCATTACTTTTGTTACGTGGTTTAAACCGGGCAGTTCACACGTGAGCATATTAAACGGCGGTCATCTGGCGGGTTTTAGTGGTCGTCGCACGTGCCTTTAGCGCGGTCGCGTGGGCGCAACCAATCGACACTAAACCGTCCCAAGTACGGACCTGTAATACTTATATATTTGTGTATTTTTTATTATTATTATTATCATCATAATTGTGGTTATTATTATTATTATTATTATTATTATTATATTTGGAGCCGTTAGATTAGTGCTCATTAATTAGTTTTAGTTGATAATATTTAATGTAATTTTTTTTGTATTATAATAACATTCGGACGTCCGTATAATTTTTATGTTATCCACCTCCTTAATAATATAAGTTGGGAATCAGTACAACTTTTGTTGTTTATTTATTAAATTTGAGGTTACCCTCGTCCTCACTATCTGATTGCAATTTCTTGAGTGTAAACGAATCGGTCGATTTACCTCTGGGTCGACAGTGAAGATTTGTGTTTACACTATATGTATATTACAATACTGTTGTTCTCGTCGCAATTTTCGATCGAACAATTCATGCATTGGACGATTGGGTGAATACATACTTAATTGTCCCAATGCTTTATTGGCGGTCGTACATATCTTCAATCGCTATTGATGCCTCATTATACATTTCCAATGTTATGATCAAATCAGAGTTTCCTGTGTGATGTGTCATTGGAATTAAAAAGTCTTCTGCCCTAAAATCTCAATATTTATTCCACAATTCAATCGGATGCGATGGGAAACATGTTGATATTATTATGGTATACAGAATAAGAATTTGATGTGGAAATAAAGCGATCGATGCATCATTAAGTGATGAATCCCAATGTTCATCATTTTCCAGTAAACCTAAATGCTCACACGCTCACGATACGTCGCGCATAAATGACCATTAACTGTTCGCAAATCTTCAAATGAACGCGGCCCCGCAACATTCACTAACAGCCGCAAATAATTTGGTTATATAAATTAATAAATAACATCCTACTATATTTGGATGAACTGTTTACCCATAGTTTCTGCATAGAAAAGACCTAGATGACTATCAACTGCTGTTCCCTGTTCACGCCGTTGCCATATTTTTTGTGCAGTCCAAGTGTAATAATGCCTTACATCTGAATACAGCAACGTTCATCACTTGCACACAATTGAAAAAATGCTGTTAATGTTGTTTCTGGTGGATGTGCCGCTATCTCTTGAACATTTTCATTGGTAAACTATACACGTTGGCCATTTTTAAGATGAACTGCCAAATGAACAACAGCAGGAAACTGTTCATGCATCGTATATGAATACATTCTCCAAAGAGCCTTATTAATGCTGATGTAGCGTTTCATTTGATATTGAGCAATTTCATAATGATTATTGTCAGCAGCCACTCCGAAAACAGCCATATCACTGCCTTTGTTGACATACTTGCAAATTTATTTGATCGATTTGACCGAATTGCAATACTCAACGTTAATGTATGCCTTTAATATTTTCAACAGTAGTGGTGAGTAAGGAAATACCCAACGATTATCAACTTCAATGTCTTGATTTTGCATTCTAATCGTTACCGTATGGTCATTATCTTCCGTAGACCGACGTCGGTACAACAGATATCCATCATCACCTGTTATCGTATCAGATGTCAATGCTCTTGGGTAACGTTTTGAACATTGTCCATCGATTAGGCATGTTGAATTTAAATTGAGTGCGCCGCAAGGACCGTAGATCATATTCTTCTTGACAACTTCAAAAACTTCTGGATCAGCAATTTCATCTGGAATCTCATTTGATATAATGCTATAAATTTGATCAGGTGTTATTTTACGTACCAGCCATATCAATATATATAAGCCCTCTTTTTTGCCATTCGATCGAGTACATCCAGCAACGCATCTCTCCAAATACTCGCAATTTGATAATTAAATCCATCAACGCTTTCAATTTCTGTCGAAATACACGTGCTGTTATTTCGCGGCGGTATGTTGGTGTCTGACCATCAAACAAATTAGTTTTTATGTCATCCGATTGTGGATTGCATGTGAATATTATGAAGAGGGCGACTATATTCATAAACGTAGGGCATTGCATCTTATGTATATTTATACATGTGACGCGGACTGCTAATATAAGTCACTGGTAATATAGTTAAACGTTCAATATTATTGACACCGCCATCATTCACTATTGCATCTTGTAAGTGTATGTACTCTTCCGATCGCAATTGCTCTTGATTGAGTCTAAGGTAATTGAGACGTTCTGATTCAATCTTCTCATTTGCCACATCTCAAAATTAAGTTGTCTTCTTGAGAGTGAACCAAGAATCAGTATAACTGTCTTGCCTGATGTGCGCGAAACATCGTACCTCATGTTTGTTTTATGTTTTAATACTTTTATCCGGTTGAATATCTTTTATTTATTGCATATTAATAATATTATTCTGTCGTCACGTGCCTGATCATACCAAGTTATTTATTCCTCCTTTAAACAACCATTTTAGAAGAAATTAAATTTACATTTTAAAACACGTTTTTTCATTATTCATATATAGGGTTGTAAATTTGAAATATTTCACATGAAATGTTTCATTATTGAAAATTTTCCGCTTTATGAAATATTTCAATGAAATATTAAAATATTTTTTTTACGTATCAGATAGTGACTGTCAAATGTAATTTAATTAAATATTGTATATCGTTTCGGTACAATGTTGGGGTTTCCCATTTAACGAAGTATAGTTCATCAGCTTCCTATAAATAGATAACGACCACAGATATATTTAATATAAATAAAAATCTGTGGTTACGACAAAACCGGCGCATTATGAATGATAACAGCTATTTTTATGATAATATTCGTCTAATTAATAATAAACAAAGGAGCTAATTTTTATTTTAAAAAATTGTGATATTCGTCTATCTTTAAAAACATTTCCAGATGCTGGTATAATATTGTGTGTTTCACAATATTCACAATAAATTCTTTAAATATGTACATAACTTTTAAACTCATTAAGTACCAATATATTTTATTTATGAGAAACTTCTACAATAACGTGATAGCTGATGAGTAATGGGACTACTGGAAACTTATTTATAAATTTATCTATATTTTGCAAGGCTGGGCATTAACGAGTTAAAAAGTTAAAGTTAAGTTAAAAAGTTAATTTAATTTTAACTTTTTAACTTAACTAGTTACTTTTGGATTTTCATTAACTTAACTATTAACTTATTAAATTTATTTCTTAATTAACGTGAAATTAACGAATTAGTTTTTCATTTTAAGAAATAAGTTAAGTTAATTTATTTTGTTTTTATTTTTTTACGTTTCACCATTTCAATCTATTTAGTTTTTATGTAAGAAATATTTACCGTGAATTATTAAAAATTAAATATTTTATATTTTTCCATTCACTCTGTACTCTAAAAGAACACTCTGTATATATATATATATATATCAGATAATATTTTCTAATAAAAGGTTTCATGTTATATATTAATTAGGACCTAATATAAACCTATATCAAATAACAATAATAATATAGACATATAGTACCAATATTGTTTATGGCTAAATATGGTATATTATTGTTATCGACGCGCGACGTCGTAATTTCGGAAAAAAAGTCTAAAAATAAACGAAAATAATAAACAATCATCGATTCTACGATTTTGTGCGTTATGGCGATATGGGCCTTTAATTTTGTCAGTATTCAGGTGTAAAATTAACAGTAACAATATGTTTGTTAATAAAAATAAAATATGAAAAATCAAATACCTGCTAATTACTCATCAGTCATATTCAATTATTTATATCAATAAGCCATAACTCATAAGGTAAGTAACAACTAATATTGAATTGGAAACAGATTTTTAAATTTTATTATATAAATTATTATATAAATTTAAGCTATTAAACTGATTTTAATATTTTAGTATTTTACTAAGTATTAAATACTTCTAAAGTATCTATTTAATAAAATATTTTGTTATTATTAAATAATCAGTAATACTAATAATACTCTATTACAAATGCACACACATAAATAATATTAATTCATTATTTTTAGCCTTTTAGGTATTAATTATTATTTATAATTTATTACGTATAAAGTTATAAGATAAATCACTACTGCTCTTTTTTTAAACATGAAAACTTCAAGGAAATACAATACACTATATGGAGATAGTGTATTTTTTAAAGTATAATAAAAACTATAGTCATAGTCTATAAATTAGTTTTGGGCTTGTAAAAAATAAATTTAGCGTAGTGTAAAAAAAATTAACTTTTTTTTAACTTAATAAAAAGTTAAAAAAAAATGTGTATTAACTTTTAACTTAACTGAGTTAACCTATAAAATAATTAACTTTTAACTTTGTGTTATTGGTGCAAATTAACTTAACTTAACTGAGTTAAAAAAAATCATTAACTTGCCCAGCCTTGATATTTTGTAATATTTCTTTGAGTGTTTCAATAAATATTGGTCTCTTACCTTTAAAATTAATATTTATAAATTATAATAACTATACATGACTATACTAGACTAATATGTTCATTGTTAATTTATAAAAATTAGTTTTTATTTCTATTTGGTACAATCAATAATACAAAAAGTATTGCATAATAAATAAAACATAAAGCATTATATTTTTTACTGAAATTTTAAAAACAAAATTTTTATTTTTCACTCAAATTATATATTTCATAAAAATAAATTTCATGAATATTATTACCCTATTCATACAATTTGTTGTTGTTTTTGGCCATATCACCAGGACCTGGTGTGCACTTAAGAGGCTATAACTCCGTAACAACTTATTGCACAGCATACAAACTTCACAGAAACCATCTACATTTCAATCTTAATATGCCTTGAAATTTTTATCGAAATCGGTTTGGTGGATCTTGAGTTATAAAATGTATTCAAAATGTACACTAATTTATATATATATATATATATATAAAGATAGATATATGGCCGACCCCAAATAGTTGGGAGGAAGGCGAAGTAGAAGAAGAAGATATATAAAGATAGATAGATAGATGTATATATATATTGTCAAAATATTGATTAAACTTATCATTCAAAAGTTCTAATACTATCAAACCTTTTAATATTTTTCCATAAATATATTGCTTTATAAAAACGATTTAGGTGTACAAATCTAGAATAATAATTATAAAAAATATTGTCCTTGAAATATATATTATAAAAAAGCATAGTAATAAACTTATTATATTAAATAACATATGTTCCTAATGCATTGTTTAAACAGCAAAAAAAAATATTTAAACAAATATCCAAACCGGTAAAAAAATTTTATTATCGAATTGTAGTGTTGTGTTTATATAAAATAGCTAAATAAATCAACAGAAAAACAAATAAAACCCATGGCTAAATAAGTATAGAAATTATTTACGATAATTTTGAAAATTGTGTTCATTTTAATTTTCAAAATGATAAACACTCGAGTTCTTTCATTTTTTTATTTTTTTCTAGCAATACTATATTTATGTACGAAAAATATCAGTAAGTAAATTTAACTAAATTATATCATATTTGAAAATTACTTATTAAATATGACATTAATAATGTCTTTCCAAAAATTTTATATTTTGTGGTAAATACAAGTATAAATATTAAGTATAAATATCAAGTATAATTTATTTAAAATACTTTGATAAGAATCTAGTATATTGTATTTAGATGGATATCGATAATCAATGTATCGAGTATCGATTATTTAAGAACCTACATTTAAGAATCTTGCCCATCACCATTTGATTATAAATATTAGATTTCTTTCATGTACTTATATTTTTAACACTATTTTAAGTTATAGCTTTAAAAAATCGGTGCTTGGTAATCAAAGCGAATCAGAAATTTTTTTTTTCTTTAATCAAATATTTATTTATACAATCTGTAAATATATATTTTTACAATAAGTATAAGTGAGATAAGCAGAGGTTGAATTACAGTCTTGATTGAAGAATCCATTAGAGAATCCATTCGAATCAGAAATAAATTAAAAAAGTCGAACGTATACTCGTAAACTCTGACAGTCTAGTAACCTACTGATGTTATTTAAATTTATAATAATTGTGTCCAATACAAAATATAGTTAATTAAATGTAACTAACGAAGTAATAAAATAAGTTATATAAAACACATTTATTAAAATTTGAAATACATAACAATATTTACAGTTTAATATTTTTTATTATACATTGTATTAAATAACAATTCGTAATAAGTTTTAAACATTACATTAAAATATACTAGAACTATAATAAACTAGCTGAACCCGTGGACTTTGTAGCCCGTTAAAAATCTTACCTCTTATATGTCTCAAACTGTGTGTTAAATTCGTTAATAATTTAATAATAATTTATAATAATTTATTTTACACTAATTATTATTATTAAAATAAATAAAATATACATAATAAATTTTTAAAATTCCTATCGTAAATATCAAAATGTCTGCTTGAGCACCTCCCAGGGTTACAATCACTTTTTAACTTAGCCTATCTTCTGCCAATAGGTCTAATATATCTCTTTACCAAATTATATATAATACTATGTTGTTGATTTCGATTCCATCGATTCTGATCAACTTCATTCTACGCTTCGCATTGCACGTCAGTTTGACTTGCTCTTCAATATTTTTGACTATTGCGAGTTTTGCGACTTAAGTTTATACGACTAATTGCTAGCATTTTTAAAAACAATCATACTAAAACTCTTTAAAAAATTATTAACACTTATCAATAAACTTACTGTACTGTGGAATTTTGGGCAGATACATCTGTTTTATACAATAAACTGTAATTACGTAATTCTATAACCAAGGTAATACATATATATTTAAACACTCCGATAAAACACACACAAAAAAAAAGTCAGGTTGCACTTAGCTATATAGGTATACAATTTACACGATTATATTAATTTTTAATTTTCCGTGAAACTTTCTTCATTTTTTCTTACATAAGAACCTTCTCCTGGCAATTATGAACAATTAAAAAAAATTTGAGCCAAATCGGCTCAGCCGTTATCGATTGATGAATTGTTATACATTATGGCTCCATTTTAATATATATACTAGCTGATCCCGTGCACTTCGTTGCTCGTTAAATATACTAACTCTATATGACTCTAACTTTGTTCAATTCGTTATTTAATATTCGGTAGATGATGTTCTAAATTTATCTTAAGTTTTCTCTCCGGAATAAAAATTCTGATTCACAGCAGTATATTATCAGGTAGGCAATATACCTGCGGTAAAAAACGGACCTAGTGCTGTTTGTACGTACCTTAGTGTATGATTTTAAATTTAATAAAGTATCAAAGTTATACCAAGTTTGACATAATACGGTGGATTAATATAATCAATTAATACATAAACCTAACCTAACCTTAACGTACTAAAATCCGTAGTGTAGAATTGTATTGTTGACCATTTGCATTAGTATTTCGAACTATTTTTGTTGCTCTGAACGATGTCATTTGAAAACATGAATTGAATGTTCTAATTGACTTCAGGAACACGTTAGAATCTGGATTTGTACTGATAAGTAAACCGTTCAATGGTTCAGGTGGTGTTTCAATTTCAGGTATAGTACGCTTCACGAAAACGTGCGGATGACCGCCGCGCGCCCAGTGGCAATTTCTCGTTGGTGGTGGCCAAACTGTTTCGCGCCAAATATAAAATTTAAAACTCGTATTTTTATATTAATAAATTATGTGTATGTTTAATACCCGTCGCGCCAGTGGCGCGTACCTGTGATGGTTCAAATATTGAGGCCCATTGGTTTACAGAAAAACCGATACACGGCGCGCTGCGGTCATCCGCACGTTTTCGTGAAGCGTACTATAGTTGCATCTTTCCTGACACGCAACACATCGCGGCTGGCCCTTTTTTGAATTTGAGAGAATGGCAGTGCGGGCATTCCTTGTCCATAGCACAAATCACTACTTTTGAATGAGCATAATATTCAATATCGGGCTCATACTGCAAGACGCAGGAATGATTCAGATATAAATGTTCGATGTACCCGTTGGCGTTGTTGGTCATTTGCTCTCCGTGAGTCAACTACGAATCATTCGCACTATCGGATTGGCATTGTTCGTCTGTTCTCTGCGCTCTTCTATTTCTCATGTTTGTAGCTGCATTTGTTCTACGACAAAAATTGGCATTCTGGCGTCTTCTTGACATTTTTAATGACACAAACAAATAGAAAATACTCAAAGTACTTATTTATGTTTTTTTTGGTTATCTTGCAACCACTATATTAACCACTAATAAATAAATATTATTCTCAAATCTTATAACCCCCAGAGCAACCATTTATAAACAAAAACAAAAATTTCTATCGTAAATCTCAAAATTCCTGTTTGAGCACCTCCCGGAGATGGAGTTAGGTCCATATATAAACCCTATAAACCAGCTCCACGACATTCTCTATCATTTAAAAAAAAAATCAAGATAATCGGCCCAGCCGTTCTCAACTGATGCAATGTTATACATTTTTTGTCTCCATTTTTATATTATATATATAGATGTAGATGGAAAAATTATTGATAAACTTGTTATATTATTGACTCCATAGGTAGGTATATTTCAAATCAGTGACAACATCGCTGAAAAAATTTATTATAAATTCGTATTTTACGATGTTGATAATAAGTTAAATATTAAAAAAAAAATACAAATGTAAAAAATTAGTTGCGAAAATTGTTATTGTAAATAGTTGCATACTAACATATCATAAATTAATGGATTAATTAATTTTATGGCATTATATTATTTATGTTAAATTTGTATGAAATAAAAACAATAAAAAAAAAAATTAAAAAATACAGAAATTATTGAAGAGTATTCTATTAAACTATTAGAATACATAAATTATTCTAACTTAAGAATAAAAGTTAAATTTTAGTCACACATTATGCGTTTATATTGTTCATTATTTATAATTTAATATGTAAAACTTTAATTTTGTCGATATTTATATTTTTATTAGGTGCAACTATTTCCCTCGATGACATGAAATATCTTTGTAGTTTAAAGAATGGAACAGGAACCATAAAGGAGATACCAAAGGGATGCAAAACAGTTGTAATATCCACAACCCAATCAGGTTATTTCCTAAAAACTTAAGTCGTAAGAACATTTTAATATCTTTTAGAAGAAGGTATTATATATTGTTTAATTAATTAGGAATAGATTATAATATAATATTATAACTGCAATGTAATATTTTTAAAATATTAAATTTTATATTGTAATGAAATACAACAAGTTTGTTTTTATACTTCATCAAACGATCTAAATTCTATTTTTAAAATAATACTATTATTTATAATGAATAGTATGAAATATTAATAATAATTTTAAATAATAGTCGATTTTGAAGCCGATTTAAATACCATCAAAGGAATAAAAGGAAAACTACCAATAATGCTTAATTATGATAATTATTCTCTTAATATGTGGGGTGAGACGTTCAAAAAAGATCCTTCTGAATTCTCTTCAAAAATTCAAGGTTTTGGAGTTGATGCAATTGCTTGCGATTGGATTTATAATGTAAATATATTAAACAACTTTAATATATTTTATTAACGAAAATTGGATATATATATATATATAATAGTAAACAAGCTATCTTAATACTGCTAAAAAATGCAATAATATATCAAATACTGTACTGATTGTTGGTTAATAGTTCTTAAAAAATTATGAGTGGTAAACCAGCTTCCAAGCACTTATGGACAGAGAATCTTATATCTTTTAAAGAACACAATGCTAACATTATACTTACGAAATTGTTAATCTATTGCCTAATTATTTTTCTTCAGTTTATATAAGATACCCTACTCCTAAAAATATCCATTATATTATAATGTTGATTATTTTGCCCCAACTAAATTTTCCGATAGTTTTAAATTCCGCACTATCTTCTTGTCACTTTTTCCTGAATGAAGTAATTAATTTGTTAAGCTCTTTCCGTGAGTCTACTTGCCCAGGTCCGGTTAAATTTCAGTATTTTATTTACATGCTGCAAATTTGTTTTTGTACCTCCACTTTTTTATAGATTTAATTTTTTTTCTTTTCAAGCGTTTTCCCAAATTATTGGAAATCCATTTTCGTTCCATCTATATATAAAGGACCTCATCCGTCCAATATTCTTAATTATAGACCAATATTCTTGCTTTACATACTGTCTAAATTATTTGAAAAATTTGTTTCTAAGAAAATAATACTAGTGTTATAAAAAAACATGATTTTATAAATTCAAAATCTACTAACATAAATCCATTAGTTCTTACTGAAAATTTTTTAAATAACCTATCATCTGGCCACCAACAAGATGATACCTTTATAGCTTTCCAAAGGTTTTGATTTACTACAACATTTTACATTGCAAATTACGTTTGCAATGCGTATATTTTCCTCTTCTATCTTGGCTATATTCTTACTGCACGGATCATGTGCAATCTGTTAAATACAATAATTTGTATTCGAATATATTCTAAGTAAATTCTAGTATTCCACAAGGCTTTACTAAGTTAAAAATAAGTTTAGTTAAAAAAAAAATTGTTATTTTTTTCATACGTTAGCGTACTTTATTTCTTACTAACGCAAAATTAAATTATAGATTATAATGCTAATACTTCATACGACATACAGTATTTCTGTATAGGATATATTTTATTATTGTTGCATATTATATATTGTTTTAATTTAATAATATAAATAACATAAAACCTTTTATTATAAAATATTTTCTTATTTGTCAGATTGTTTCGTTTAAAATACAAATTGATTGGAAAATAACATTTTTAACTCATATAAGTTTACAATAAAAAATATTTTTTGTTATGAAAATGACTGAAATAAAAAAAAAATTAACTTTACTTATATTTTAAAATCAAATATAAATTCCTTAAATTTCACGATGATTAAAAATGAAATTAGTAAGTTAACAGTTATGTTATGAAAATCCAAATGTAACTTGTTAAGTTAAAAATGTAAAATTAAATTAACTTTTTAACTCGTTAATGCCCAGCCTTGCATTATACTAACATTTCCCTTCCCATTTTAACAGACTTAGGACTGTCTATGATCTATTTAGACTACAGGTATGGTTAAAAATGTATATTTTGGTTTTTTTTTTTGTTTTTTTAGTTTCTCTTCAATTAAAATATAAATTATTAGAATTGTTTTGGTAAAAATATTAAAAATGTTAAAAATCAAGTATAAAAATACAAATTATATAATATTATTATAGTCATATAGGTAAATGAAAAAATAATAAATATGTTAAATCATTATGTAATATAAATTCTGTGGTCTAAATATATCATAGACAGTCCTAAGTCTATTAAAATGGGATGAAAAATGTTAGTATAATGTAGTACTTACCAAAAAAAATTCAGTAACTTGTGTAGTACCTATAAAAATCCAAGACCCAGCTAGTGTAGTACCTATAAAAATCCGGGACCCAGCTAGTGTAGTACCTAAAATAATTTGGGACCCAACTAATGTAGTAATTTTAAATTCGGGACCCAATTCGGATGCAGCCTATATTTATACTTATCATCTAATAATTAACCCTTTGCACCCGTATTGATTGAATATTATGATACTGTATTGGGCTATTTTATAATCTTTATGATTTGTTGTCTTATAGATGAATGTTTTGTTTATCACCAAAAATATATACTTCATAAATACCATTACCAGTACTTCATCATTTACGTAATTAAAAAAATAAACAGGGTGTTTCACGGTGAACTGACAAATGCAATAACTGTCGTTCTATTGAACATTTTCAACTTTTTTTTTTTTTTTAATTGTCAATTGTCGTCTGCGTTACATTCAAAATATTTTTCAGTTTTTTTTCTAACATGTATACGAAATTAAAAAATTAAAATTTGTTCTATTTTATATTTAAAAAAAATCAAGATAGCCATTTTGTAAATCCGATTTTTAGAAAAAAGTTGGCGTCAAAAACTTTTACTAATGTTAAGTAAATAATTGTTAAACAATTTTTAAAGTTTATTTAAATTCTAATTTATTTCTTGTTTATCAGTGTTATAGCGATTATCGTTATCATAAATAATCAAAAATTATGATAGGTACTAACGTAGTATAATAAGTATAATAATATGAATGGTTATAAATAGAACAAATTAATTCTTGGGAAAAAATAATTCAAAATCGATAATCGCTATAACACTGATAAACAAGAAATAAATTAGAATTTAAACAAACTTTAAAAATTGTTTAAAAATTATTGACTTAACGTTATTAAAAGATTTTGGCGCTAACATTTTTCTAAAAATCGGATTTACAAAATGGCTATCTGTAATTTTCTAAATATTAAATAGAACAAATTTTAATTTTTTAATTTTGCATACATGTTAGAAAAAAAATTGAAAATTATTTTGAATGTAGCGCAAACGAAAATTGACAATTAAAAAAAAAAAAAGTTGAAAATGTTCAATAAAACAAAAGTTATTGCATTTGTCAGTTCATCGTGAAACACCCTGTATATGCATAATCCCAGTAGAAATTATAAACAAATAGCAGACATTATTATCCAAAAAAATTGTACCACGCAGTAAATTAATATTTATAATGCTATTTTAAATAATCTTCAGGAAATACAATTTGCAATGAACAGTTATCACAAAAACGGTATAACCAGTTTTTTTTACATTTTTCTTGTAGATGAATTTAAGTGAATCAGATTTCAGATTTTCTTAGAACAATAATAAACATGCAGTGTTAAATTATTTTTTTTCAAGTTTTAATATCTTGTTTTTTTAAATATGTAACGTGCCTCGAGTGGTTTGAGGACGCTACGATAATGTTATGATTGAATAGTACTTCTAAGTGTTTTAATATAAGTTCAATAATTTAAACTTGAAAGAATAGAGTATGATAATTTTATTTTACACTTAGAAAAATCAGCAAAGTAATAACAAAGTAAATATGACTGTCGTAAGCGGAGTGTTTGTACTTGATGGCTGGATACGTCTGTCGTTGGTGGTGCAACGGTGCCTTTATATACTCTGTTTGGTGTTGTTTTCGCCACTTGGTTTCCCTTGGCCTTTGATCGTAAAATTCGACGAAATGTTTTTTCTTTTACAGTTGTTCATGGTCACAGGATGTGAATTGCACCGTTTATGACCTGCGCGTGGCTTACATCACAATTATGAATGCGATAGCTATTTATAAATGTGCATTTTTATCATCGTACGACTCGAGAATATGCATATCATTATTTGTTAGTAATTACATCACAACCATATTACATATAATGGTGCATGTTACACCTCACCGCCGAAGAAAAAATTTCAGGGTGAAACAATGAAATTTTTAAATTTACCGTATACAAACTTTGAAAATAATTGCTTATTCACTAATATGTTAATACAATATTTGTTAGTTATAAAGAAAAATAATAATAATATTTGAATAATAAGATATACATTTTTTTTTTTTTTTTTTTTTTTTTTTTTTTATACAATATTATGTTTCTTAAAACTAAATCCCACTACCAAGTATATAATATTATTGATAAATAAGTGATTGCATTATTATACATATATATATTTATATATTTTTTATTTTATGAATACCCAATTCCTAATTAGTATTTATGATTCTTTTTATTATTTTTTTTTTTCTTTCCCTGCTTGAACTATCACTACAATATATGAAAAGTTTTGAAGGTTTTATTTTATTTAATAAAAAATTAAATATACATCTAGTGTATATTACATCAGTTATTGGGTCGTGCGCGTGAGTGATATCCTCATGAGTTGTTCTACAGACTATGGAGTGACACTCATGTAAATTTAGAGTTCCTCCCCTTGGTTTAAAAAATTCTCCAATGTTTATTGAAAATATTACTCGATTATCTTTACACATGTCCTTGATTACAAGCTCATATGTATTATCCCATCGCTTTTTTATAGTCGTTATATCTAAAAATTTCTTTATATTTTTTAATTCTAATTTATCTATCATAATTTTATCTGTGGTACCATTCCAAAATACGACATGGAAACTGATTATAAATTCATTATTTTTAATTTCAATTGGTATAGTAACTATTCCTATTGTTCGTATTAATTCGTCGCTTATTCCGCGTATTATAGTTTTCTTTGTTTCGTCTACGATTAAATCTCCTTTCAAATAATTAATTTTTATAATATTAATATCGCTACCTGTGTCTAATAATAATTCTAGTTCTTTAAATTTAGCGGCATTTGATGTGCATTTTATGTGATTATTAATTATTGCTGATTTAATGTGAAAACATCGTCGTATGTTTCCTCCGCGGTTATTTGGTTGACGGTACGAGGTCCGCGCGCCTCGCCCGAACGCCCGTTTCCCGAATTATAATTGTTACGTTCGTTATTTCGTTTTTTAAAACATTCTGACATTTCGTGTCCCGTTTTGTTGCAGTAGCTGCATGTTATATTTCGTGTATTATAATTATTTGTATTGTAATTAGTTGGTGGTCGCGTATAATTATTTGGCTGGTAGTTATTTGGTCGATTAAAATTATTACGATTGTTAGAAGGTGGTCGATTGTTATAGTTATTATAATTATTATCCGGTATTCTTTGATTTGAACGTTGGACTGGTTGCGATCTGCATTGACTAGCAAAGTGTCGTCCATTACATTTATAACATATTATTGGTTTTTTATTAAAATTGTTATTATAATTATTTCTATATCGATTATTTTGTTGGGGTTGAATATTATTACTCCCGTTATTATAATTATAACGATAATTAGTGTTCAATAAGTTTCGCGTTTCTTTTTCGGCGTTAAATTCTAACTCTTCCGTATTAGCTATGTTTTTAGCCTCTTCTAATGTTTTAGGATCCCTTGATTTTACTACAATTTTTATTGGTTTTATTAATCCTTTTATGTATAATCCTAATGTTTGCTCTTTTAATTGAGTTTGAATAATTTTAGCTTCATCTTTAGGTTTATTAAATGTATAAATATTGCATAGTTTATAGTATAGTTGTTCAATTCTCTCTGTGTAAGAGTTAACCGTTTCCCCAAGATTCATTTTTATGGAGTTAATTTGTAATTGCAAAGAAGATGCTGAATATTGTGATTCAAATGCTTCACTTAAATATTTTTTTATGTTTACCCATTTGGTAGTATCTTTATATTTTATTATATCTAAAGCTTTTCCCGATAATTTAGTGATTATATATCGTATTAAAAGTGGTACATTTTCTCTATCCACTGAATTTACTGCAATATCGCATGCGTTTATAAATTGATAAACGTCTGTTTCCCCCGAACATGTGGGTATTAATTTAAATGCCTCCTCTAAACGTAGAGTGATTTCAGTTGGTGGTTGTGACATTTTAATTTTGGGTTTTGACTCGAAAGTTAACTGTGTGTGTTCAGTATTACTTTTACTTCGAGTATTTATTTGGTAACTGGGGCTGAGAAATTTTAATTCATTTAATTCTTTTTCAATATTTTCAATTCGATTTTCTCTTTTGAGACTAGTTTCTTTTTTATTTTTATCAATAGGGTTCCCTTTTTTCGCTAGAGTAGCTAATTCTAACGGAGACGTACCAGTTTGCCCATCAGTATTCATAAAATATTTTTATTTATTTTATTTTTTTTTTAAAAATAAATATTTAAATTTTAACACACAATAATATTATATACCCAATTAATATAATATCTAAAATTTATCAACAATAATAATATTCCCCTTATAATTACCTTTATATAATATTCAATAATATGTTTTCGTATAACAATAATAAATCTCAGTATAATTCTCAATATAATAATTCTCAATAATAATTCTCAATATAATAATTCTCAATATAATAATTCTCAATAATAATTCTCAATATAATAATTCTCAATATAATAATTCTCAATAATAATTCTCAATATAATAATTCTCAAAAGTCTCTAATAATTTTTTCTAACACCCACTTATTTGTTCTTAAAATTAGTCATATTTACGTAGAAATTATGCTTGGTGGTGACATATTTGCTGGTTGCTGGTTTTGATTTCTGGTGTCGTCTTCTTGGAGTTGGAGAAAAAAGTGGCCGGTTTTCTCTCACAGTGATTCGGTTGAATTGCCTCCTCGAAGTCTGTTCCGCAGCGCCAAATTATGTAACGTGCCTCGAGTGGTTTGAGGACGCTACGATAATGTTATGATTGAATAGTACTTCTAAGTGTTTTAATATAAGTTCAATAATTTAAACTTGAAAGAATAGAGTATGATAATTTTATTTTACACTTAGAAAAATCAGCAAAGTAATAACAAAGTAAATATGACTGTCGTAAGCGGAGTGTTTGTACTTGATGGCTGGATACGTCTGTCGTTGGTGGTGCAACGGTGCCTTTATATACTCTGTTTGGTGTTGTTTTCGCCACTTGGTTTCCCTTGGCCTTTGATCGTAAAATTCGACGAAATGTTTTTTCTTTTACAGTTGTTCATGGTCACAGGATGTGAATTGCACCGTTTATGACCTGCGCGTGGCTTACATCACAATTATGAATGCGATAGCTATTTATAAATGTGCATTTTTATCATCGTACGACTCGAGAATATGCATATCATTATTTGTTAGTAATTACATCACAACCATATTACATATAATGGTGCATGTTACAAATACATAATATTACAAATTAATTAATTTTTAAACTTTGTGATTTTTCATTAGGATAATGGAACTAGCATGGATCCCAGTATTATGAATGATTTAGTACTATGGCTGGATAAATTGAAAAAATTAAATCCTACTATGATGTTTGGAGTCGTTATACGTTATAAAAATAATACATTAGTCAGTGGTATGCATATTACATTTCAATAAATTTAGACGTAAGATTACATTATTGGACTCAAGTTTTAAAAAAATGTTTGAAGTGCAGCAGGGTTACGTATTTCTTATGGTTTACTTAGAATAATAAAATATTATAAATCTATGTATATCCACGTGTATTCATCGATTTCACAGATTATAATTATGAATTATCAAATCATTATTCTTTCTATTGTCTATACTTTATTATTGTCATGAACGATACTGAAATAACAAATATCAATTCGCTAAAAAACAATAATAAGTTCGAAAATTTTACTAGTGCTATGCAATTTCTGCATTCACGATTACTGAAAATTACATAGGTGACTATAACTGTTAAATGAAACAAATTAATTAATTAGATAGCCTTTTAATGCAGAAAAATAGTCTCACGAGAAATAGCACAATCTGATAATAATTATTGAAATATAAAGGATCGTTTTCTTTTTATGTATGTTCGAAAAAACATATCACGACATGCCATCTGGTCGGTGCGACATGAACGACATGCAACACGTGTGACAACCGTTAATACCGACATCGATGCGTCATCACGTGACGGGACGAAACTGGATTATTATTTGGTCCATGACTACTGCGCAGTTCCCGACACAAACACATACGCCATGTCCGTTGTACGTCCGGTTTGTTCGTCCGTTGACAAATCCGTGTTGTTGTTCACATTTGTTGATTTTGTGCGTGTTTTGTGAATGTTATTTTATTTTATACCATCGCTATATATTGTGTAGTGCGCCACTGTTTTGGCAACTCACAACGTCGTGTATTACCGTATAGGTCGTTACCTTTACCTTACGGTCTACGATACATGGACGCAACCATATTTTTATTATTTTTATTAGTAGTACTGATCGTCACTTATTGACATTGTACTTTTATAAAATAATACGTGACGTGCGTATTCGGTACTTCGCACCATCGTCGTAGCCGTTGTTCCCATCATCAATCCATAGTTCGCTGGTTCCAAGTCGGCTGCTTATTTTTTTGGATAAGTTTTCTTTTGTTTATATTTATGTATTTTTAGCTTATATATTATTATTATTATCTCTTTTCCATATATATATATATATATACATACATATATGTACCTGTATTTTTTTGTTTAGTATTAAGCTACTAACACTATTATTAAGTCATTAAGTTTTGTTCAATAACCTAAGAATTTTGGCAATACAAAATATTTTTTATACAGTCCACTAGTTTAGCATGTATATCTTTTATTTTATATACATAGCAAAATTATTGTGATACATATCCGGCGCTATTATATGCGAGTCTATCCCCGGCAAATTAAACTAGTTAGTTAATTACAAAGTCGGGTATTCGCGCATACATTTTTGGTCCTTCGAGCCGGATATCGTATCTGTTTCATTTTATTTTATTTTTATTTTTCGTTTTCGATTTGTGTCTTTTGTTATATCGTTCAACAATGGGTCGCCCTAAAAATAAGAAGGACGATGAATCTTTTAATTCTTCTAAGTCTCTGATTCGAGCACGTTCGGCACGTGATGGTGTACTACGGTCGATTCGAAATCTCGATAGTTTGGCAAAGGAATGTAAAACAAACGTTGAAAAACAACAAATTTTCAAGGCACGTGTGGCCACACTCGAAAAATACATTTCTCAATTCGAACAATTTCAGCAAGAGATTCTTACTATATTAGTGGATTTGAATTTAGTGGTAGAGTTTGAGAGTGTTGACGCTATAGTTGCAGACGCTATGGAAGCTATGTGTGGAGATATACGATCGGTTGAGAACCAGTTACAAATGAATTATTCACATCAAGATGAAAATCGTGCACTTAATGTTGGAGGTATTCAGTCGTATCATACGGTCAACTTACCAAAAATTGAACTCCCTAAATTTGATGGCAATGTTATCGAATGGTGTTCCTTCCGTGATATGTTTGAATCACTTATACATCATAACAACGCGATATCAGATATTGAGCGCTATCACTATTTAATATCTTGCTTAGCGGGCCCAGCGCTTACCATTGTCAAAGCCGTTCCGTTGAGTGCAAATAATTATGCAATTGCTTGGGGTGAATTAAAAAAATGCTTTGAAAACCGTCGGTTATTAGCTACCGCGCATGTTGATAAACTATTTGCCTTTACCCCTCTAAAGAAGGAATCTGTTTCATCTTTGTCATCATTTGTCCATACCTTTCGCGAAAATGTCACAGCTATAAAAACACTCGGTATTGAGGATATTTCCAGTTTTTTACTTTTTTATATTGGTTCTCGTGTATTGGATACTGAGACACGTCGTTTATTTGAAGCTAGTATTCCACAATCCGAAATACCGAGTCTAGACAGCTTATTAGATTTTATTTCTCAGAGATGTAGAATATTAGAAAATATCGGCCATAATAGTGACAAATTAGAAGTTGCGTTGAAAAATATACCAAAGAAGGGCAGGGGTCTTGCACCCATGAAGTCCTCTTTGACTTCAACTACGGTGTCGCCTATGTCACCCAAGTCAAAATGTTTGTTTTGTCAACATGAACATCCACTTTATCGGTGTTTTTTGTTTAAGAAAAATTCGGTGGAATTGCGACGGAAGTTTGTTAGTAACAACGGTTTGTGTTTTTGCTGTTTGAAGCCAGGGCATTCGATGAATATGTGTTCTTCGAATTTTAAATGTAAATCTTGTCAAAATAAACACCATACACTATTGCATATGGATAATGACAAAGTCCCTTCAAAAGAGTTTAGCCAAGAACGTGTGGATAAAGCACAGCCGCTTTCTGACGAGTCACAACCTTCTGCTGGTTTATCAAAGTTTGCCGGTACTGCATATACAGACAAGACTGTCGTTTTGGGAACAGCTGTCGTGCGTGTCTTTGACGATACAGGACAGTTACAAAATGTTCGCATTTTATTAGACGGAGGATCACAAGTTTCTGTTATCACTTCCGCATGTGTTTCTCGACTTGGTTTGCAGAAAAGTAAAACTCGCACGAATGTATCTGGACTGTCTCAACAACCAGTAACAAATATTAAGGGTATCACACATTGTACATTTGTCCCCCTTCAGACTAAAGAACCACAATTTGTTGCTTCCGATATTATCGTACTTTCGCAAATTACGAAGTACATGCCATGCGACAAGTTACCTACTTCTGTTCGTGAACGCTATCGCCACCTGGTCTTGGCGGATCCAGAATTTGACGTTCCTGGTCCGATTGACATGTTAATTGGAAATGATTTATACCCGTTGATATTATCGGCTAAGACAGATGTCATTCATAGCCCAGGATTGCCGTCAGCAATGAGTACATCTCTTGGTTGGGTGATCGGTGGTGCATTAAATAAGTCAACGTTGTCATCAGTAGTTTCACTTTCCATAACAAAGTCACCATCTATTGAAGGACTTCTGCAACAGTTTTGGAAGGTAGAAGAACCACATGTACCAAGTACACCGACAACGGAAAATGAATTGGTTGAAGAATGGTTCCGGAAAACAGTCACCCGAACTTCGACAGGAAGATTTTGTGTTGCCCTTCCGTTCCGTTCACGAATATTCGAAGGCTCTCACGATTCTACAGCCATTGGTATTGGTTCATCACGAACAATGGCCTTAAATCGACTCTATAATTTAGAACGTCGTTTGATAAAGGACCCAGAATTATATTCAGCTTACCGAGAGTTCATGAATGAATATTTGTCTCTTGGTCACATGCGACCTGCCGTCAGTTCAGGACACTACTTTATCCCACACCATCCAGTTATTAAGCGAAACAAGGGTAACCTTAAGATTCGGGTAGTTTTTGATGCATCGGCAAGATCGTCAACAGGATATTCTCTCAATGATTGTTTAATAACTGGTCCCAAACTACAGCTGGAAATTAGTGATATCCTTTTGCAGAGTAGATTTCACAGGTTTCTGTTCATTGCAGACATCGAAAAGATGTACCGACAGATCAATGTTCGAGAGGATGACTGTGTTTATCAGCATATACTGTGGCGAAATTCACCAAACGAAGAAGTCCAAGAGTTTCAATTATGTACTCTTACTTATGGTATGAGTCCAGCCCCTTTTTTAGCTATACGATGTCTTCACCAACTAAACGAAGAGGAGGGTGATTCGTATCCACTAGCGAAAAATATATTAACAACATGCACTTACGTCGACGATATTATTGCTGGGGCGAATAGTATCAAAGAAATACTTCAATTAAAACGTGAGATTGTGGCACTACTTCGTCGAGATAATTTTAATCTTAAAAAGTGGGCAAGTAACTGTCAAGCTGTTCTGGAAGCTATAGATATAGAAGATCGCGCAATCAATCCAATATTTGAAGCTAATGATTCTATCAAGATTTTGGGTCTTTATTGGAATACTGATTTAGATATTTTTGGATATCAAACAAGATCAGAAAAGGATGTTGTAACAAAACGATCAATTTTATCAACCATTGCGCGATTGTATGACCCAATTGGTACACTCGGACCAACAATTTTTTGGGCTAAATGTGTCATCCAAGAACTATGGTTGCAAAAGCTTGATTGGGATACGCCACCTCCAAGTCCGATAGTTAATAAGTGGACAAATTTTATCAATGAACTACCATCTTTGTCAGATTTGGTTTTACCTCGTCATATTGATGTTTGTAATGTGAAGGACGTACAGTTGTTAGGATTCGCCGATGCTTCCCAGAAAGGATATGCAGCGGTGGTCTATTTACGACTTGTCAACGTGAAAAACATCGTCAGAGTTCACTTCATTGCCTGTAAAAGCAAGGTTGCTCCACTTAAATCTTTGACTGCTGACAATACATTAACTATTCCACGCTTGGAATTGTGTGCTGCACTCCTACTTTCGCAATTAATTTCTCATCAGCTAGAGGTTCTTAAGAATATTGTTAAAATTAATCGAGTCCGAGCTTGGACAGATTCCACCATCGTCTTGGCATGGCTGACAGAAGATCAAAAACAATTTAAAGTATTTGTCACAAATAGAATTGCAAAAATTCGGAGTTTGATTCCAACTTGCGAGTGGGCTCATGTGCGATCAGGTGACAATCCTGCGGATCCTGCGTCCAGAGGAATGCTACCAAAAGAGTTGACATCACAACCATTACATATACATGGACCCAATTTCCTACATCTACCTGAACGCCAATGGCCTGTGCTTACATTATTGGAAGCAAAATTACCGCCCACACATCAACTGCCTGAAGGTGAGGACATCTCAGAATGTGTTTCACATGTACACTAATTGTATAATTCCGAGAATGTATTACAACGGTTTTCTTCATTACTCAAAATGCAGCGTGTTTTATCTTATTGTTACCGTTTCATACAAAAAACTCGTAAGCAGCCTATCATTAACGGTCCTATAAGTTGCCATGAATTAGACAAGATTTTGAATAAATGTATCCAAATAACGCAAAGTTCACATTGGCCACAATTAGCAAGAAATATAATGAATCCTGAAGCATTCATAACCCCTAGTAGTTTAGCCCAGTTAGCCCCATTTGTAGATGCTAATAGGATAATTCGAGTTGGTGGTCGTTTGAAGTTTTCCACAGCTCGGACGGATAATCGAAACACACCCAGGCGCAGATAATATAATTCGTGTAGTGACGGTTCGAACAGCAGATGGTATCCTTAAGAGACCAGTAGTAAAGCTAGTTAAATTGCCTCTTTCTTAATATTACTTCTTAAATTATATATATTGCCAATTTTCTTATAGTTATTAGTACGATATGTTAATTTTACATTGTAGTATATTTTGTTATTTTTATCAAGTTAAAAAAATGTAGCTGACAATATCGAACTTTGAAACCTTTGGTTTCAAAGGGGGGAGTAATGTTCGAAAAAACATATCACGACATGCCATCTGGTCGGTGCGACATGAACGACATGCAACACGTGTGACAACCGTTAATACCGACATCGATGCGTCATCACGTGACGGGACGAAACTGGATTATTATTTGGTCCATGACTACTGCGCAGTTCCCGACACAAACACATACGCCATGTCCGTTGTACGTCCGGTTTGTTCGTCCGTTGACAAATCCGTGTTGTTGTTCACATTTGTTGATTTTGTGCGTGTTTTGTGAATGTTATTTTATTTTATACCATCGCTATATATTGTGTAGTGCGCCACTGTTTTGGCAACTCACAACGTCGTGTATTACCGTATAGGTCGTTACCTTTACCTTACGGTCTACGATACATGGACGCAACCATATTTTTATTATTTTTATTAGTAGTACTGATCGTCACTTATTGACATTGTACTTTTATAAAATAATACGTGACGTGCGTATTCGGTACTTCGCACCATCGTCGTAGCCGTTGTTCCCATCATCAATCCATAGTTCGCTGGTTCCAAGTCGGCTGCTTATTTTTTTGGATAAGTTTTCTTTTGTTTATATTTATGTATTTTTAGCTTATATATTATTATTATTATCTCTTTTCCATATATATATATATATATACATACATATATGTACCTGTATTTTTTTGTTTAGTATTAAGCTACTAACACTATTATTAAGTCATTAAGTTTTGTTCAATAACCTAAGAATTTTGGCAATACAAAATATTTTTTATACAGTCCACTAGTTTAGCATGTATATCTTTTATTTTATATACATAGCAAAATTATTGTGATACATATCCGGCGCTATTATATGCGAGTCTATCCCCGGCAAATTAAACTAGTTAGTTAATTACAAAGTCGGGTATTCGCGCATACAATGTATACATTTATAATGAGAACATTGCCTGTGAAAAATACTTTTAAAATTAAAATCTACTAGTTTTAATATTTATAATTACAAATTTGTTTGAACAATCATAAGAATAAAAAAGTTATGTCATAAATAAAATTATCCTCAAAAAAAAAAAAAAAAATTGTTTGATCTAATGAATAATAATTATTAATATAATGTTTACAATTTGTAAGCGTCCCCACGGACTTTGGAGATATAATTTAAAGGAAAAGCATAATCTTACCGTAAATAAGAAGGGGTACTCCGCCCCCCACCGGCCCCCTTCAATTAAACCACTGCGTAGAACAGCATATTTGTACTTTATTATTATTATTAAGTTGATTAATTTAAAGATTTGTTTTCTTCATTTTCAGATTTAAATTTCAAGAATACAAACTCTCATGTTGATTTCTATATACTTAATTCAAAATCAGATAAATATTGTGAATATCATGATGATCAAAGAAATATGGAAATGAATGATGTAGCGAATGATCTAGTAGGGAAATATGACCTTAACTTACGTACCCAAGCATTTGAAACATTTTATTAGGATCAAAATAGTTAATAAAAATTTTACCTTAAATAGGTACTCATAGAATAAAAATACATATCCAGCTTGTAAATTCATTTTTTTTCTGATTTTAAAACAGACTAGAATTATAATATTTCACATTTTAATCTTGTAATATAGGGATATTGCCTTAAAATTATTCTTCTGGTATCCCATTTTTAAAATTAAAACTGAATTTTACCTACCTATAATTGTATAAATTCATTATTTGTTTGTATTTTAAATTTTATATATTATTCATTCGATGAGCTATTGACATTATTTCATGAATGACTATTATATGTCTAGTAAATTATTTTCATTCATCATTGCATAAACCCATTGGTTTGATCAAATTATATAGGAGTTTAAATTCAAAAAACTTCTGGTTTTACTATAAAAGTTACTCAGTAATTTTGGGATACATTGTATACTAACCTCTAAAATATAATTTGCATTTGCTTTATGTTTTTATATCATAAAAAAATCTTTCAAAATCAATAAATTATAATTTAAATTCAACAATCAATAAGTTTAGACCGATTCTTGGTCCACCCTTTACTATAAAAAACTATTCTCTCTTGGTTATATTCTCCTTAATGTAATCTTTCTCCTCAAGTCGTGTTATTCTTTCGTCTTCTCACTTATCGTCTACTTAATCCTCAACGATGAATTCCGCATCTAAATAATAATATTTAATTAATATTAAAATGTTTTTTTTCTCAACAAATTAATTTTCATGCTATACATACATATATATATATATATATATACAGATATGTACATATTAATATTTGTAAATCTTTATTATTTTATATTTATACATGAATATTAAATTACAGATAATTTTTTCAACACTTAAACTAACTCCAAAAAAGCATTTCTTTAAAAAACTATAATACAATATATTTAAATTATAATATGTAAACATGATTTACTATAGTAAAAAAAAAAAAAAAAAAATCAATATATTCAATAAAAATACGGTTTAGTTCAGGGCTTGAAGCCGATTTCAAAATCGTTTTTAAATACCGGTGAAAACCAGTTAAAAATCAATATCGATATCGAAATCATTAATAACCAAAACCGGTACTAAAATCTGAAAACGTAACCGTAAAATATAAAAAACCGGTATCCAACATTAAAATCAAAATCATAATTTCCTAAAACCGATATCTAAAAATTGAAACCAAAATCAATAAAATTAAAAACAGTATACAAAATTGAAATCAAAACCTAAATTTTTTGAATAGGTTTCAAGGTTTCATCTATAGTGAAAATACTAAATAGTATAAAAATAAATGTAGATATTATTATTTATTGCAACGGTCAGACGAAATGTATTGTCGGAAAACGGAAAAAGATTTGGTTGATGCGGGTTTGCTTGGTTTAATTTTCATGAAAAATTAATTAAATTATTTTTATCAAAGAAAACTATAATTGACATTAAGGCGATTGGGTACAGATCATTTTTAAGAAGTTGAGGATAGGCAGTTTGATGGCAATTATCTTAGTAGAATGTATGCATTCGGGTGTTCCTTGTTATTAAATGTTTAAATTGTTGTGATCGTTATCTTAATTAGTTTAAAATATGTATAAACAGTAAGTATATAAAATTTGAGCGTCATTGTATGAGTTTAACCTGTACTCTGAAGTGCTCAAGAGTAAAACAATGCCTATGTTTTTTGAAAATTAAGTAATTCTTAAATATAACGAACAAATTATACAAACATCATATTTTGTAAAGAAAAAATAAATTTTAATTAAATAAACAATTTATAATGATACCTACATTTTTTATAAATTTCAATAAATATTTTATTTTGCTTGCATGAATTATAATATTATATTATAATTTTTCTATAAGATTAGATACATTTGTTTGAATTTGAATATCGTTGCCTGTATTGTTTATGTTTTAAAGTAATTACTAACTTAAGGATTTTTGGAGCACGTATTATGCTCAAATTCTGCATAAATTTTTTTGGAGGGATCGATCATAAATAAACAAAAAAAAAAAAAAATATCCTATTAATAAGAACCGCCCTAATTCGGACTTATCTGGTTCTTGCACCAAAAAAAGAAAACCAGATAAGTCCATTTAGAATAAAAAATTAAAAACTATACTTATAACAGATTTATCTGGTGTTTGGACAGATTTGTAGACAATTTCCTAAAACCGATATTTAAACATTGTAATTAAAATCGAAAATTATAAAAACCGGTATCCAAAATTAAACTCAAAACCATAATTTCTTAAACCGCTATCAAGAAATTAAAATCAAGATCAAAAAAATTAAAAACCGGTATCCACAATTAAAACCGAAACAATATTTTCCTAAAATCGATATTTAAAAATAGAAATCGAAATCGAAAAAATTTCAAAACCGGTATACAAATTAAAACCGAAACCAAAATGTCCTAATCCGGTATTGAAAAATTAAAAACAAAATCGAGAAAATTCAAAACCGGTGTACAAAATCAAAATCGAAACAGAAATTTTTCCAATTGGTTTCAAGCCCTGGTTTAGTTATTGTATTCTTTTAAGCTAATAACTATATTTTTCTTATGCGTTTAGGAGAGCGGTATCAAGCTGGTCAAAGACAAAGGAATGGATATAAGTAAATTGATATACCCAATATACATAATAATATACAGTTTACTACCAGCCTATGGCGCTGGTGATTACTCACACGAACCTTTCGGATACTCACATGTAAGTATTGACACCGCAAAGATATTTTCTAAGGAAATTCGAGAAATTTAATTTAGATTTATACTAAATAATCCCACTAGAACTGTAAAAATATGGATTGAAAAAAAGTTATGAATTACGCCAGTATTTTGATAATTCAAAGACTTAAAAAATTTTCTTTGTAAACGATTTTATCAAAATTTCAGCTTTTTCTGGGTCGAAGTCAAAAATAAATAAATTAAATTTGGATATCACACGTGACAGGTTGACGTATAGTTGACCGTAAGTTAAATATTGAACGCTTAGGTCAGTTTCAGCAATGTTAAGTGTTGGTATTTGTGTTTTATTTATAATCATTGCAAATACTTAAAATATGCTAATAATTTAAAGTTTTCTAAATTCAATAAAATAATAAAATCGTAAATTTAATTTAATATTTTTTTATTTATAGCTATGTTCAACGGAAATGAGCAAAAATCGGAGATTTTGTATGGATACATTAGAAAACACCTTTTTAAAAGTATGTTAAATTATTTATTTAATATAAAATTTGTTTTTAATGTTTATTGAATGCTAGTTAAAGATAATTTAAACATTTATCTACAAATTTTCTAACCGTATAAACTATGTAGTAGTAAATCACACAGATTATATTGTAATTCTTGTCATATAGAAGTCGATTCGAATCGATAGCTGACCACTATTTTGAGGATTCAATTCACGCGTCGGGTCTCAGGGCCTCTGGACAATATGGATTTTTTTTAAATATTATATTTAATTAAATTACAGGATCAAATAAACTACACATCAAACATACGTTTTTTTTAGAACCGACTGATCACATCAAGTGTTTTGATGTTTATGTTTTCAGGCCAGGTTACGAATTAATTATAATTTATTGGGCGTTTATATACATGGTGTTGATTACGACGACTACCTGGGAAGTTGTAATTGCCAACTAGCGAGTACTAAATTAACACAATTTCCATTGTTAAACATAATATTCGGAGCTAGTCAAGAGAATAAGCAAGAATTAAGTTACTACAGCTGTATCTCTGGAAAATTCCCGAACTATCGTACTACTAAAGACAGACATTGATTGATAATAATAAAATTGTATAAGTAACATATTATATTCATTATCTGATATTATAATTCTGTCAACGTACAACAATACAGCAAGTTTTAAAGAATACAAACAAAAAAATCATAAGTAATAATATTAAAATTCGTTCCAAATTATTTATACCCTGATTCGTAGTAATAATTTTTGGTATTCCAAGTGTACTCTGTACACATTAAGTGTAAAAAAATATGTTTTGGTCATCGTATTGGATGATGAGATAATGGGGACGCCAGAGGAATATTTTGTCAATGATATACTAGTATATAAGTACGTATTCGAGAATTTACAATAAAGACATAACTACAATTAAGAATGATGGAGTTTAAAAGATAAAAGTTTTACTAGAATCGCAATATTAAATAATAATTGCCACTATCCTATTTAAAGTGCATCTATACGAGATCTATACCTCGTATATTTGACAACGTTGCATAAAAGTAAAAATAATATAAGACGCACAGACGTACGGCTCAAAAACTATCGCCGATAAGGATCGCGAGCAATGGTATCGCATCCTATTTATAATGCATATTTTTTAAATCAATTGAGTCAAATTCTACATTATTTTGGCATTTTATCATTTTTTTATTTTCTTGGTACCACCATAAGCGGAAATCCATTGAAAAAGTTGGGGGGGCTACGATTTTTCTCATAAACCAAAGCCGTGGGGGACTATGGCCCCACACCCCCTTATAAATGATCCTAAACAAATTTTGAATATAATATAAGAAAATAAAACTACAAAATTGTTATGTTTGTAAGAATGTTTGGGGGGTTTGGTGGGATTTGGGGGGGGACTAAGCCCCCTCAAGCCCCCCGATTTCCGCCGATGGGTACCACTTGAGTTCATCTCGCCTAAGGTTGAGAAATGTTTGCAAAATGATTCCCGATTGTTGTCGTTCATTAAACGAAAAATAATAAACATAACCCTCCTTTTGTTATACTTTAGTCAAAACAAAATTATTTCACTAATAGTCCGGTGTGTCGGTCGCCAACTGTCGATGTGCAACGAAATACAAAAATTCCATTTTATTTTCCGATTCTTGCGCGTTAATAACATTTATTTATAATTTTATTAATTAATGTTTATTTTTTTTTTATAAATATAACTGTACTATACTAACCCTTGAGGTGTTTGTTATTGATTACTCATAACAGTAAATTATAGTTACAATTATTGTTGTTATTACAAACAAACACAACGATAGCGATTAACCGTATGACTTCCCGTAAGCATCTGATGCACGTCACGCAATATGTGTTGCGGGCAAGGATTTCGGTGTTGTTGGGCACGAGTAGGGAGTTTGAGCACGTGCTGGTTATAACGATGGCTGCGTACCGCGCTACACGAAACAAAAGACCGGCGAAGACGATGGGACCGCGACGACGGTGACGAGACGCTGCCCCGAATGCGCCAATTATTTCGCCAAATAGGCCCGGTGAGGTTCGTTTACGATCATATGCAACCAACGCGCTAAAAACGCGCGCTGAACCAGCGACGGTTGCGGCACCGTCCTTGATCGGATACAGATGCGTACGCAGAAAAAACTATTTTTGGAAGGGTTTTAAATTGAATGTTTTCGTACTTATACAATGTATAAACGACTTAAACTCCACAAAAAACAAGTTTAATAGTTCTCCCGAATGTCTATAAGGGGTTGAGGGTTGAATCCCTAAAACACCCCTTTGTGTAATCCGTCTGATCGGATATTTGTCAGATCTTTCGACCACCGGGAGTCGTAGATGATCCTGAAATGCCCGACCGTGGATAAACGAATGTAAACGGTTAACCTAAATTTTGGAGAAATAAGAGAACCCTGAAACGGCCCATTGTTCTAAAATTAAAACAGACCACACTTCCGCTGGATAAGGTGATCAGGATCTTAAGGAAAATAACTGTCGTCTTTATTGATAATATGTTATTAGTATAATACGGAGATTAAAAAATTAATGCTATGCCGACAGAATATAAAACAGTCGTCAAAAAAGATTGTTATTCAATAGACATATTTCCTCTAAAAATTTTCACTCAAGAAAGACAACGTTTGACCTAGTTTAAATATGTGTTTTCTATCTAACGTTTGAGCGTTCATTGTAACGACTTTGTATCGACAGAAAATCTTCCTTTCCAAACCATTATAAATTATAAAATTAATTATTATTTATAACTAAAGAGAAAATTAATCTTTAATTATCAGAAATAGCATGGGAATATTATTATGTTGTTTGTACATAGGTAAAACAAAATTATTCCGATAAAATTAAAAATGTGTACAAAAATCTAAATTACAATGAGAACTATTTTTTTTTTGATCTAGATAAATGTATATTTTATCGAGATGACAATCAGATACTCATTTTCTTATTTATCTAAATGAAATATACATGTAGTAAGTTTTTAATTTATTTAGTTACTGCTTAACACTGAACCTGACACATGGACCATGTAGACTTTTGAAAAGAAAATCCCTGTGCATGAAAGAAGATATCTGAAGCAATGGTAATCCAGTTACTCTCATTCAAAATCACGAAAAGGTTAAAATAGCTATCCAAAATATAGCAGGTGATCAAATAATTGATGGAGGATTCAAAATGAGTATCAAATAAATTGCCTTTGATCATAGATGGACAAACATATCACAAAGTGTAGCGATCACGCTGCGTATCAATTAGGAAAAACTGATAATAAAGTAGAAATGTTAATAAATGAAAGTGAAAGATATATCAGTAGTTCCGAAGCAGCTTGGAGAATTTTAGGTTTACGAATACATGATAGCTATTTCTCAACTTGTCGTTTACGTAAAAAATGGACAGCGTATTAACTGCAAATAATGAAACCGAAATAAATAGTATAACCACTAACAACAACTCTTCAGGCTATTTCTCAGATATGTCAAACCGATAATTTTGCAAGAACATTGCTTTATCCACAATTTGCTTCATTTTATGTTTGGATATATAAGATATATATTAGACGTATACAAGACCAGAATATTTCAAATTGATCAGAATTTAAGAAAGATACAGATTTGAGTAGAGTTTATACAGTCCACCCAAATAATGTTGAATCCGGATCGTGTCGTTTAAAAGGAAGAGGGATGGTAAAATTAATGATAATTCTCAGCTTTTACTATAAATTTTTATCGCAATGAAATTGAACACTAACTGCCGCTATATTTACTACGAACTGGTGAGCGTCGATTGTCCAGTCAACGATCGCCTGTACGCTGCGCATGTATGCTGAGTTTGCATCATGTACAGGAGCGAGTAACACCAATAAAACCAAGCTAATATAAAAAACCATAAAAATAGTTTTCTTAAACTTAATTAAAATTATATTATTCTAAACGAAATATTGTTGATGTTATATAATATAACTAGGTATAACCTCTGTAGCTTATAAATTTTAGTTTTCTTTATCGAAACCGATCTGCTGTTAATATAAATACTTTGAAAAATTGAGATAAATGTTGTTAACGATTATTTATATTAGAACAAAACGGTGATAATAATGGTTTTAGAAAAATACAAAAAAAAAAAAATAGATTAACATGTTTAGTAGAGTTCGATCGTAGCAATAAAACATTTTTTCATTAGGTAGTTATTAAACCTCACTCAAATATTATTTTGTTTAGGGGCCTATTGTACATTTTTTGATGCAGGCCCAATCATGAGCCAGATCGACACTGGGTATTCTACACATTCAAAACTACCACGTCTTTAAATTAATAAATAAAACTTGTGCAGATTTGCAGCTTTGTAGTGATTAATGAGACAATATATATTATTCTCGAAATCCCGTATAACCATTAAGGTAAATATTGTAACCAATATTTACAGTTACCTATCTAATAATACAAAAGGAAATATTGTTATGAATATCTATTTTCAGAAACCTTCAGGCTTTTATTACGGTCTGCAATATTTTTCCAACCAAATATTTTGAATAAAAATAAAATGATCGAAAAAAAAAATTAAATGTAATGCTTTATAAAAAAGATGTAGGTCAATAAATCTAAAATTATAATATTGATTATAAAAAACCATAGCAATTAACCTATTATATTAAATATCAGATGTTCTAAATGCGTTGTTTAAACAACAAAAAAAAATATTTAAAAAAATATACAAACCGGTAAAATATATTGTACTATCGAATTGTAGTGTTGTGTTTATTTAAAATAGCTAAATAAATCAACAGAAAAACAAATAAATTAATACAATAAAATCCATAGCTTTAATAAGTATAGAAATTATTTAGGATAATTTTGAAAATTGTGTTCATTTTAATTTTCAAAATGATAAACACTCGAGTTCTTTCAATTTTTTATTTTTTTCTAACAATATTATATTTATGTACGAAAAGTATCAGTAAGTAAATTTAACTAAATTATATCATATTTGAAAATTGCTAATAAGTGTTACATTAATAATGTCTTTGTAGAAGTGTTATACTTAATAGTGTTTATGTTCTAACCATTTATTAGCATAACCATTTTTTAATTTATTATAAATAATTTGTACATTTTATTATTAAAGATATTAAATGTTTTTATCCGAGATTGTATTGTACTAGGAATTATATTATATTATCATCCCAAAGATGATTGTCAATAATCAATTAATGATTGATATCCTATTTTTAACGCTAGGGCTACTATATAAAATTTTATATTTTTTTCAAAAATTCCAAAGGTTCTCATTTTATATTTTCTTCTAAAAATGTATTAAATAAACAATATAATAAATAGTCCATTTTAGTGAATGTTATCATTTATACTTGTGAGGTACATATATAGACATATTATATAGATATAGGTAGGTTTTTATATATTTTAATTTAATAATTTAATCACTGTTGATTTTTCTGATGAAAATAAAAATTTAAAAAAGAATCACAATCATTCGTAAGATCAATGATGTAATAACTATAGAATTCAGAGTGTATAACATTATTTTATAGAAATTATTAATTTAATAATAAATACAATATTGTGGACAGAGTTGGGCATTACTGGAATGAAATTTTATCTAGATGATTATTTAGATAATAGTTTATTCCAATAAAATGTATTCGACTAATTTTCAACTACGATTATTCGAATAAAAAATTAATCGAATACATTTTTATTCGAATAATTTAAAAAAATACCGTTGACAAATTGTGGCTCAGATACTGGGAAGGTCTTCCCACCCATTTTGCCACTTGGTACAGAGACATTGCGCCATCCATTTCTCCTCTCCCTTGGTTTAACAATTCTAAATTATCTCGCAAGAATTTTTTTTTTTTTTAAATTTATTTTGCTTTTATTGGAAATATTATAGCAATACAGTTATTTGTAGAGAAAAAAGATAAAATAAACATAATAAGTTACGTAATTATGAATAAGACGGAGAAAAAAAATTAATAAATTAAATAACAACAACGGGTTTAAATAAGGAAGCCAGCAAAATTGATAAAATTAATTATGGAGGAAATAATGGGAGTGGAACGAGAATTAAGAAGGAGATTTGAGTCAGGAGTGATGTAACCAAAGGATGATAAAAAAGAAAAAAAGGAGTTGTCTACTTGGTAGGAAGGAGGGACAATTAAAAATTAGGTGGTTGAAATTACATATTGCATCTTCATGGTGTCGAGTGCATAGTTGGGAAGAATTGAGGGAAAGTTTGAAGGAATGGTGTGGGAGTAAACTGTGCCCTAAGCGAAGGCGAGTGAATGCCACAATCAGGCGCCTTGGTAAGTTTAGATCCTTAAACCATGGGAGACGAGGTATTACAGGGACGGTGTGCCTGTGCCATGAGTCAAAATTGGGTGGTAAAGAGGACCATTTGGATTGCCAAGCGTTATGAAGAAGCTTACGGTGAATTGGAAGAAGATCGGAGGCTGGTAATTAAAAGCAGGGAATCTGTTTTGAGAATTTCGTTGAAAAAGCCAAATGATCAGCATGCTCGTTTCCGGCAATACCGACGTAACTGGGAATCCAAAAGAACTTCACGGTTTTGTTCACGAGATTCAAACGGAACGTTAGGTTTTTGATAGTGGGTACTAGAGGAGAGAGATGAGGACTGAATGAGTCGGCGGAGATGGCAAGTAGGCAAGATTGAGAGTCAGACAGTATGAGAAAGTTGTTGGAATCGATAAACTGTAAGGAAACTATAATAGCGTAACATTCAGCGGTGAAGGATGACGCGAGGGCGTTCAGGTTTTCAGAATAGCCAATATTGATTGAAGGGATGACAAACGAGTAGCCGGCTGTATTCATAGAAACAGAACCATCGGTGAAAACTAGTAGGGAGTTAGGAAAGTTACAGAGCATGTAGTCGTTGAACAAGCTATCCACGAGGGAGTTAGGGAGGCGAGTTAACTCACTGGAAGAATAACAAAGGAAGTTAGGAGAAACAGTAACTTCAGGATACCGAATTAAAGCGAGGTACGGGGTGTCGTATGATTGTAGCCGGAGGCCAGAACGATAAATTAAGAGAGAGAATGACGAAAATGAAGAAGCGACAGAAGCGAGAATGGGAAGAGTTTTAGGTACATAGGTCCAGGAAGTTTTGATGGAAACAAAGGTTTCATAAAGGGAGTGATTAGGGGAAGATAAACATTATAGAAGGAATTTACCAGCTAAGCGCCGACTTCTGAGTTCGATCGGCGGGCAACTACATTCAACCTCCATGCTTACTATAGGTGAAGAGTGCAAGGCGCCGACGATGGTTCGAAGACAAGATGATAAGATAGAAATAATTTTTTTACGATGAGTGAGAGAGGCTGAAGCGAAGAGGAAAGATCCATAATCAACTTTAGATCTGATAACGGAGTTAAAAATGTTTAGGAAACATGAAGGATGTGACCTCCAACTAGAACCTGCTGTAGCGCAAAGAAAATTAGACCAACATGAGGTTATGCCTCTAATATAATTAAAATGTGGAATCCATCTAAGTTTGGGGTCAAGTTTAAGGCCTAAGTAATTGACTGTGGTTGAAGGGAGAATTATTTGGTTGTCTAATACGATGTGAGGTTGGACTGAGATTTGTCTTCGAGTGAAGATCATAAAATGACTCTTCTCCGGGGCTGTAGAGAAATATGCATCCGAAAGGCTGGTTGAGAGGATTTTTAAGGCGTCATTTAAGATTTCAATGGATCTTTCAACCTTTATATTGGGAGAAAATAAAACGATGTCATCGGCGTATAGGAGGACTTTGAAGTCGGGAGAAACTAGGGCTTGGCAGATGGGACACAAGTTTACATTAAAAAGGAGAGGACTGAGACAGCTCCCTCGAGGAAGGCCTCTATGTGTATGATTGTAGAGAATTGAATCGGAAGGGGAAGTGAATTTAAGTGAACGTTGAGAAAAGAGCGAAGAAATAAAATTGCAATGTGAGTTGGGAATATGTAAGGAAATGAGATGAGATACTAAGGTAGGGATGTGAACCGAATCAAATGCACCCTTAATGTCGATGAAAGCCGCGCTTACAATCTCACAAGAATATTTCATCTTTTTCTCGTCTTCGCTTTGGTCACACCTTACTACCCTCGCACTCATTTAAGCTTGGCCTAAATGATTCCCCTCTCGGCACTCGCCATAATACTATCGCCACCTGCAATATCACTCACATTCTTCTTAACTGCCCATATATCTCCTCCCAACGCAAAATATTTTTCTCCTTAATCAATTCTCTAAATATTCCAGCCAATCCTCAATCTATCCTTTCTTACAATTCTCAATCAGTTATTTTATCCGAATTTAATTTATTCAAGGCTGGTTTCGTAATTAAGTTTTTATTTAAAAAAAAAAAAAAAAATGTTTTTCTAATATAGTAGATTATTATATATTTACCTATATGTTATTGTAATTGTTGAAACTAATGGTTTTCACCAAGTTTCTTAATAAAAAAAAAAAATTTATTCGAATAATTTAAAAAAAATCTTTCGAATAATTTTTTATTCGAAGTATTATCAAGATAACATTTTGCCCAACAGTGATTGTGGATTGATGCAGAATGTCATTAACCCTAGGTAGCATTGTATAGTTAGGATCAGTTACGTGTGACTCATGATAGTTCAATTTTTCGGTTGATGAGTGGGTAGTCCATGGTTTGAATATAAATAATGAAAAATCATAGGTACCTATAATACCTCTGCCTCAACACCTCATTAAAATTAATAAAAACCCATGAAATTCAATGTATATATATATATATATATATATATATATACATTGTATTTCATTATATATATATTATTGTATAAAAATTTTATTCAAATATCAAAAATTATTTAGAGTGTTCAAAGCATGTAGTACTACGGCCATTAATTTTAATACTCTTAATTTTATAATTTATGTAACATTTATTTTACTGATAATTAGGAACATTTGACAGTTTAATGCTTTTTATAATATATTGATTTAAATTGCAATGATAAATAAGTATATAAGTAATAAACATTACATTAAAACATATATTCAAAGGAATAATTAATGACAGACATGTTATATTATTGATGCAATAACAATATTTTATATC
>JASXSY010002305.1:0-17665 GCA_034509805.1 Sipha maydis | reverse complement strand
ACGTTCCGTAAAAGAGATTGTTATGCTTCTCTACGAAAGAACACTCGACGAAATGTCTGAACGTAACACGAACGCTACGGTTCGCAGTCCCCCCCCCCAGAGCGCGGCGGCCACTCACCCAGGGACGAGATGAGGTTTCCCCAGAGCTCGGCGGTCTGCCAGGCGAGGAAGAAGAACCCGAAGAAGCGGACCACGATGCCGTCCACCTGCTGGTCGGTGAGCTTGGCGTACACGGCGCCCGTCTGCGTGAGGTACGTGGCCTTGGCGGCCCACATGGGCGCGGCGCCCAGGCCGACGAGCACGCCGGCGGGCACGAGCGTGTAGAACCGCGGGTAGAACTGCGCGCCAATGTACGGTATGTAGCACAGCATGGACAGGCACAGCGTCCACTTGACGGTCAGCCGCTTGATGAGGAACGTGGGCACGAATATGCAGCTGAGCACGAGCGCGGCGTAGATGGCGGACAGCGACACGGTGCCCAGGCCCTCGCGCGCGTTGATCGAGCTCTGCAGGTTGGCCGTGCCCTGGAACGCGGTGAACTGCACCATGAACGCCAGGCTGATGGTCGACACGTTCTTCAGGATCCGCCACTTCTCCTTGGGCGACATCTTGAACTTGCCCTTGGGCAGGTGGTCGTCGCTGCCGTCGTCGTCGCCCATCGGCGGCGGCTTGGCCAGGCCCCCGTCGCCCGACTGTTCATCCTGCTTGAAGCCCTGGTTCTCGTAGCCGCCCACCACCGAGATCGTGTACACGGCCACGTCCGACGACTTGTCCTTGTTCGGCCGCCCGGCCCCGTTCGCCGGCTTCCGGTGGTGGAATAAGCTGCTGTCCACGCCGAAGCTCTCGCGGCGGTCCGCGGACGCCACCATGACGGTCGTCCGCTACGCTGCTGCTGGTGCCGGTGCTGGTGCTGTTGCCGACGGGTTGCGCGGACACGGGACTTCTGAAAAAAGACAAGGCGACGGACGGTGTTAGAATTCCGCGGCGGACGTTACGTGTGGGTGGGTGGGTGTTGGGAAGCGACCATGACGGGGATCGCGGACACGTTGCAGGGCTCAGCTCACGGGGTATGTGTTACGGGTAATGAGTACAAACACGAATTAACTGCTACATCCCGGATAGCGTTAAAACAATCGAATAAGATTTTCCGTCAGCGTTCCGCATCGTACTATACCGTAGGGCGTCTATACTACTATAGTAGGACGTCGGACTGCCGGAGCGTGATAAATAATCCAAACTTATGATTTATCTCAACGATAGAGTGAAAACAAAAATAAAATAACGTTCTGTTTTAGGTGGGTATGGTATCTTGATCGAACGATGTTTTTGTTATAACTTTAAATGCTATGCGAAGACAATGCCGATCAGTAGTCAGTCTGTTTTGATTTCAGAAATGGAATTTTATCGTTTATTCGAAAAACCGTTCGATAAAAAACGGCAAGACGATTAATTTCGTTTATGAAACGAAAAACGTTTGAATATTAACAATGAATTGAACGGTGACAAGGAATCACTTCGGCAGACGTGATGATATGTTTATGCGTAATAAATAATTTACAATATGTAATTATTAATTGTGTCTTATACTCTTATACTAATGTCGACAAATGTTAAAATTAGCCGTAACATATATATATATATATATACTATATATGTATTAGAGAGGTCCTTATTTTTTAACTTCAAAAATGTGCAGCGGAGTGTATACGAATAAACTTATGTTTACCGACGGCCCTAAGTGCAAGAACACACATCACGCACGATTCAACGGTTATGTATGTAAACAGAATAATAATAATAAAACATTTTTGAAGGTAGCGCTCATCGTCGTGGCTGTTGTGAATCGAAAAAAAAAAAATCGACCTTATCGCTTATTTCGTTACGTTCGTGAGTTCTCTTTAACTGTTGCACGGTGCCCCAAACACGCGACGCACACGGAGATCAAGTCACGTTTGGCCGGGGATGAGATCTAATAGTGGGGGGCAAGCAAGAACGTTCGAACGTAATGACTGTTCTACCTCCTGTGGCATTTAGGTAATGATTGCGCTGAAACGCTAGCTAATGATAATTATAATTATTGTACTATAGCGGTGGAATTTTGGGTATTTGCGACAATTTTCCAAATAACGTCATCCCTGTGCGGCGAGAATGCAACATTTTCACCCCGGATCCACTTTGTACTGATCGATATTGATAATTAGATATCGCACGGTCACGGTAAAAACGTGTATCTGTTCGTTGGTGGGTGCTTCGTACCGCCCCTGGTCGCGTTTCAGCATGCGCGCCAATGGCCGTGGTTTACATATTTCACCAAGGCTTGCCCGTTACTAGATAAATGTGGTCAAAAACATATGAGTTTTACTTAAGGCATTTTTTTTTTTTTTCTGAGGCTTAGGAATTATGTCGAACGGGTCAAACCCATCGGATCTACCTGTGGAGCGTCGAATAACGTTTCGGTACATGTGTATAATTTATTTTATTGTTTACCATCGCGTTATTATTATTAACGCGCGTTACGATACGGTAATATCACGAGTGTACTGGCTCGGATAGCGGTCAAATCACGACCTAGCCCGCACGGTGGAAACATATACGATTATGCGTAATTTTTCGAACTCTTCCACGACGCCACTGCCGACTGAGTTTATACATATATATATATACATATATATACATATATATATATATATATATATATATATATATATATATATATATATATATATATATATATATATATATGCAAAATACCATTATACTCGAGCGTATGAGTACACGTTAAGTATATGCTGCGATGGGATAAGGCGAAAGGTCATTTCAACTCGACCCCCGTCCTGGCCTCTCCATCATCGTCGTCCTGCCAGAGAACGATGACGTCTGCGAACCGGTTTTTTGCGAAAAACTATATATACGTATTATCATGCCATACTACCGGAGTTATATGTATGTACTATTATCTTGCGCGCGTACACGTAAATTAAATACATCCGAACTCGGCTTGTAAATAATATTCTTCTCTCCTAAAAATAAAAAAAAAAAATAATAATACTAACGAGTGTACACTGATCGCGGATCGAGTGGGAGGAGAGACGGTATGCTATGTAAGATACCGTCCCACTTGCCTCGGACGGTCGCCGAAACCCGAACAACGAACCCATGTCTCGTGTGTACATAACAACAATACACGCATCGCGATGGAAAACCGGCACGGTTCGATACGGTACTAAACATTGTGCGTTATCAGTTCTATGTACATATCGTCATTCCAGTACCGTGTCTATTATATTTATAATCGATGGGTGACATTATAAAAAAAAAAATTTATATATATATAACTATTGTTTGCGATTATACGATAATGAAGTTAAACGCGACGCGAGATTTGATTAGCGATGTAGGTCGACGACGACGAACGGAAAAACGAGAAAACTCGTTTCACGCGATCATTGCGGACATTACGCGTCCTCTGCTGCGACGTTCTCTCGGTCTAGGCCGGACGAACGAATGTTAAGAAGTCGAGAAAAAAAAAAATCCCAATCCCGTTAAAGTCTCCTGAGCAATAAGAGTCCGTCGCCGTCGCGGCGGAAAATTAATAAAAGTAATGAAATAATGTTACACCGGTGCCGAATACAATACCGAATGTGACGTACTTGTCGTCGATCGTGACGCGCTTTTGAAAGTAATCGGTTGCCACGCGTCATTTCGTATTCGCATACGTGACGGCGACATCGATAGATATCGAAATCGAACCCGGCCGAGGTTGAACGGAAAACCATGTCGAATTCCATCGTTGCGTACGATTCCACACGATGCACGTAACAGCCAGTAGACCGCTGCGACCCGTGCGTTCAGCTGGACTACCTGAACTGCACATACCGTATTATCCGTACGACTGCGCACTGTGCGTCGAGAAAGAAAAACAAACGTGTATACGCATGTGCCAGCTGTTGGTCGGTCGAACTTGTTGCAATTGTGTACTTTTTAACCTGCACTCGGACACACGTTCCCCCCTCCCCCTGAGAACTCCTGTCCGCAAGGAATGTATTTGCGCGCACAATACTACTACTGCACGTTTATTGAATCGCACCAATACATGTAATCGAACGAACGTACAATATTAAAAGTGTCTCCAGTAAAAACGCGTTCATGAGCTTGCGGAGTGTTTTTGATTATTACTAATTTCTCTCTTTTCATTTGTTCGTTCCAAATTCGGCCAACTACAGTGCTACTACAAATACTATTCGAACAGTCTTACTGAAATGTTAACAATTATTTCTGTGATAGGTAATATTTGGTAATATTTTCAATAATCGGAATATAAATAGCTGATTTTTCTCTCTCTCACTTTTTACCATGATTAATACGCGTCGCCACACGTGCAAAATAACGCTTCGCTATACTGTCGAAGCAAACAAAACTTTGAATACACAAGTAGCTGTAAGAGCATACGCAAGCAAGCACGCACACCCACACACATATTACACTCACATGGTGTGAACGTGCAAAATTAAAACTGCGTAGCGGAAAACTTGCGCTGGACAAGGTTACTTTCTCCCATTGTACATTCCGGGAACTACTTTATTCTCTATAACACCTGGCAGACGATCAGATGCAGACGACCCGCACTGCGTTATGAATCGGAGTCAAGGTGAATATTCACATACACACACACACACACGTATACGTGTGTGTTTTGCGTCAATTTTGACTTTGAAATTTCCAAAATCCGTTTCGCCCACCACTGGTGAATGTAGGTCATAATAATATTATGACGTTCACACAGGTGTATAATCGTGAGACGATGTTCACGTGTGACGATCATGAATAATAATGGTGCGTTCAACGGTGTGAAGATATCGACGCGCGCGTGCGAATACCTGTGCCTCGGATTTTTGTCACGTCATCGATCGACGTATAATAATAATAATAATAGTGATCATAATAATATTATAATAATATGCCGAAGGTCGGTGCCCCCGTGCAAAAAATCGTTCTCGCGAACAGCTACGGCACTCAACCCGTATGCGTTGTTACGACGATGCACCGTGGCGCACCACAACACCACCCGGTCCCCCCCCCGCAGTACCGTGCAGCGATCCGTACGCACATGTACCGGTCGTTTGCGTAAAACACGAGCGGTGGTGATTTGCCTCATCTACAGGTGATAAATTTTCAACATCATGCGTTTTGCGCCGCGTCGTATCTTCCCACAACGTAATTCGCGACACATGCCCCCCCCCCCCGCCGTATGTCTGATCACGGCTATTCGACTACCACTAACTTGTTACAGCAAAATGTTTAAAATTAATTTAACGGCGAATTTTTGTGGAAAATCACATTGTAGTACTGTTTGCCATCGATCATGGCCAAAATTACACGTTTTTTAGACGTGACGCAGATTACGTATTTATTTTCGATTTTTTTCAGTCTTTTTTGGCCCGCAAATCGCATACGCCAGCGCGCGCACACATAGCGGACAACGGCGGTTTACGTACCGAATTACGAAAATCGTACACGAGAACCGTATCGGCGCGCGTAAGTCCAAACGCGACGGCCAAGTCCCGTCGAGGAACAAGACGCGCGTTGCGCCGCGCACGTGTGTTTTGCACATCGCGCCCGCGATTTCGGATTTTTTCAATAACACGTGAACCACAGACGCCGCACGCATAGCAGTACCAGGCGAGATTTTCCGTACGCATACGAGTGGTAAATATTAACGCGACGAGCGAAAAAAAAAATAGGTAAAAATAAAAAAAAACAATCGCACGCGCACACACATCGTCACCCGAACGCAGTGTTTGCCGTGTAGTGTACCCCCCGACGAGTCGTGTCCGACAAACAAGTGCCCGACCGGCCATTACCCATACCTATAGCCAACACTCAATACGTGTACATATATTTGTATGTATTATGGGCGTGTCTATATGGGTCGAGTCTCCACTCGTGCAAGGGCACGGCCTGCAAAATTTGACTTTAATTTACAATCAAACACATTTATCAATTAATGCTGGTTCAAAGTTTTGTTCACGACTGACCGACGTTTTTAGAATTATGGTAGGATTCAAGAACATTTGCAATTATATTTTCGTACGTATATTAAAGCAATGATGATTTTTTCGAAACGTGAAGATCGGATCTTTTTCCCCTATCGGTAACTTAGTATCGTATTTGTGTGTTTGTCTTGCGCACGACCTGCTATAAAGGTCTAAGCTCGCCAATGTGTGCGTGTGTGTGTATATTTAACTTGTGTGCCTCGAACACCTCGGTGAACATACGGTGACAAGCCGAACGGTTTCAATAGCGAGTAGTTAATGATTTACGCGTATTTACATGTCATTTGTTCTTATTATAAACATTCCGCTAAACAAATATATGGTAATTTCACATATTATTCAATTTCGTCCGCGCTACACGAACAAACCCGCTTAAATTATACATTACGACTACGCTTGTGTAAACGTATGTGTTTGGATGCGAGAGTGGGGATTATATGTTTTTTGTTTGGTTTTTTATTGTTTTTCGAAGTACAACGGCAAGGGGAATGATTACTGTCAACCTGGCCCAAGCACAAGTCGAGTACAGATACAATTTTTCGGTGGGGTAACCGCGCAAGTAGAACGTTGAAAAAACCGAGAAAATCGAGTATAAACTGTTTCAGATTGCGAATGAACTCAACAGTAAAGTATTATTTTATTATATTTTATTTGTTTGTTAAATTCACTTCCGAGTTGATAGCATTTTTACGAGCGCCACTATTAAGTGGGTGTGCGCTTACTTATATCGGCCGAAATGTTAAACTGATCGAGTGGCGCGTAGCATTTTCAACTGTCAATAAAGTAACAATGAAATCAGGCGGAGGATACCGTACTGACGTTGATATGAGCACCACAGTTCGTGTACCATATGCCTATTTGCTGCGAAAAGAATATGAAGAAAAAAAAACCGCGGAAATGTCTCAACAATGAGATACGCTTGTGTCTACATATCTGTATTATACGTCTTCGTAACGCAGATTGTCTCTTGCGTGTAAAAATTCTGCTGGTCGGTGTAAGATTCAAACAAATCGTTTTTCGTTCCACTCCTCATCGCCATTGTCTAGAAACGCAGTTTTGCTACATCGATTCTTTGTCGTCGTGTGCACGGGCAGAACCTATATACAAGTACGCCGCATGCCACATTCTTGCGGTAAGTATAGGTATATAATATTATATTATAAATAATTACTGATGTTTTTATGAATAATAATAATAACAATAATGATAGGCAGAAAAAAAGATTGGTTGTATAGAATACCGCGTGCGCAGTAAAATATCAAACCGTTGTTGAAACGCATACCATGTGTGTACAACAATAAATAAACCAGCACTTCAATGGTGTGTAGTACAATCATGGTTGTGATTTGTGAACGGAAATGCGACGATCGCGAAACCGTATGGCTTGTTATCTACAATATACATTGATCGTGCGTAGCTGTAAGATTTAACTTCTAACCTAAATATTTCTGGTCGAAAAATAATTTTGTAAATAGTATATATTTTTATTTATTTATATATATATAAATTTATAAAAAATCAATTAAAAACTATCATCGGTTTTGATAATTTGTTTGCAAACAAGGTGTATCTTTCGAACAATTTATGTGAAACAAGGTTAAGAAATTAAGCCCGACGGCTATGAAAACTGCTTTCTAATATAATCGTCATAGCTGTATAATATATTCGCGTATACGTCTAATAAATATGTCACACGAGATAAAAAAAAAAAAACTGCCGGTTTCGTAATATGACAGGGTATTCAAAATATTGTTTTAATAAACTCATTGAATTTATCATTCGATCACGAGTGCTTGCAGTATTATTTTGGTAACCAAGTATGAAAATCAACCGTTAAAATATTTAACATAAAAGCGGGTTATGCGGACGAGACGTTAACAATAAAAAAAAAAAAATTAAATTTTTATATTACAACAAAATTAAATTCTAAACATTTTTGGCGAGTACAAAATATCTGTACGAAGTCTACGTTGCCGTGGTGAATTTTTTTTTTATATTTTACTTTCGAGCACAACATATAAAACTGAATGTTAACATTGATGAGCTGTACACGAAAATCGGTTTAGAAAATCTAAACGACGCTCACGGAATAATAAAATATTGATACACGACTGTATTATTTTATTTTGATTTCAACTCGAACAAAACAACCGGTAAAATGAATGTTCTAGAACATGAAACACAATGCAATAATATAAAAATCAATAACATGGAACATTAGAAAATAATACGACTCGTACATGTACTCGGTTTATTATAATTCAACTTGTTTTTAGAATAATAAAAATTAAAAATTAAATCACAAAAATATGTTAATTTTTTAAAAGCGTTGTGATAAAATTAACATTCAGCCATCCGAACCCTAACGATGAGAATCGAAGAACAATAACAAAAAAAAAAAAAAATGGCAATTTGAAATGTTAATAACGTGTTTCGAGTACACATTGCCGCGTATTATATTATCTAATCGAGCTGCTTCTGTGCGAACCGTGCGCAGGTAAAAATGTATTTAAATTCCACGCGTGTAATATAAAATATTGTTAAAAAATAAAACAAAATATTTAGTAAAATAATACGCTGGCGAACAGAAAAGAAAAAATGAAAAATGAAAATATCAAGGATAACTAGCGACGAAAACAAGAATAGAATAAAAAAAGAAAAAAAAATCTATAACACCGTCCGCGAAGTGAGGATATATAATAATAATATTAATAATACGTTAACACGTACCAATAATAAAATCAAAATTTTCCACGGTCGTACGGGGAGAAAAACGCACGTTTGCTGTCTGAGTGGGGTGGGAAAATAAAAATGAAATGATTGCACTACGATAGGTTTTGAAAACACCAGCACGGTTGTCGGGTGGCGATACCCATAAGCACAAATCGACCTTTTTTTTTTTTATTTCGACCTCTCAAATGCGCTAAACGAATTTGCGCTGTTGTGCCATGTTAGCAAGATAAAAGCGCAAAAATACATTATATTACCTGTAACAATATCTTAGGCCCCTGATACGTACCGCGTACTAACCTTACGTGCGACGCTCGACGCTCTCCAATGTGCCTTACCCGTTCCAACGACAAATCGCAAGGACGATCATTGCATTTGTTTGTGTCCAATCGGAACACATTATGGTGATGGTAAATCTAAAGGCATCCCCGATACACAGTCATGGAACTTGCATAAAGAAAAAAAAAATTTCCAGATTGGAATGATTGAAAACTGTGTGTTTCAAAATACCAAGTTTAATTTTAAAATACCTACTCAATATCATGTTAATTATACTAGATTATTATATTAATTTAATTGTATTCATGATACTTGTACGTTTAAAATAATGCTCGACATTAAATCCTTTTTTATTTTTATTTCTTTTACTAATTTTAATATCACTGTAAGTGCTCGATTAAATATTAATAATGACTACGGTTTAATGAAGTTCACTTTACTTTTATAAAATCGATTTGCGCTTATAGGTTGTTGAAAAGGTAATTTTTTTTTTTGACACTCATAGGTTATCTATTTTTGCGCTTTTGGTTTGCGTTTGGATCATATTTTGCGCTTATGGGTTACAGCCACGGTTATTAATCGCCATCGGGTGTTGGTAACAATATTTGCCGATAATTACTCGTTACCTGTCGTTCGGTGGTGCCGTTACAATACCATAATAGTGTGCTACACGAGCTCGTCTCGGGAAATTTCCTTTGTTTCGGCTCGCCGACGCGCTACGTATTCGTGAACGGTTATCGCGTATTCACGGGGCCCGTCGGCGACGACGTGCGTATTGTCGATTTTATTAAAATTTTGTTTTTTTTTTTAACTAAATGAAACCGAAACGCGGGGATAAATATACGAAATATGTTGTAGCGGATTCGCTAATGAAACTCATTTTTCATACGGTGTCGCATACGCACGGATGCTGCATGCCGCGTTATAATGTTATGCGTTCCGACCGAAGTTGGAGTGCGTGAAAGTCGACCGTCCGATTGGTACACCTTATTTCAGTGCCTTCGTCGCAGCCGTCGTGATAGCAGCAGAGTCGATTTCAGAAATCCTTCACCCTGCACGGGTAATACGCGTTTTTCAATATCATTCGAATCGTGGTACACCGTATGAAAACAGAATCTCGGCGAGCAAAACGCGTTCTGGTGCAGAACAAACGGTTGTGAAGTTGCTTTTTTTTTTTTACTTTTTTTTTTCGCGAAACGTTTTAATTTATGATCGCGCTCCGCGGACATCGGCTAGACTCGAAAATATTCTACGTCGCCAGCCTACACACGTACGTGAAGCCGCACCGCCGAATCCGTAACAGTAAACTTGAACCGACCTCAAGGTTGCCGTTGTCGTCGATGCGAATTTATTACATATCATTACACATTGTAGTGTGATTACCATTACAAGCTGTACACATAGTTGTTTTACGACGCGATGTCGTATAGTCTTCGATCGACGGTTTCTTCAACGCCGTCGCCCCCTGTACATGCTGACACTGACTGAATAAACAGGATCGGTTTTGCATAACAGTTTTATGTATTATCGAATAATACGTTTATTCTAAACATTTTATAAACGCCTTGAACTTGACGACGAGACTCCGCGTTAGTACTCTGACGCACGTATAATAATGTCGAATGCGGTGCCGAAGGTGTAGTAACTACATCGTGCATACGTCTGGTCCGATAGCCTCTACGTTATGCCGTATTGTGTCCATGAAATATTCAAAATATTCGGTTTATTCCGTACATCAATGCGTGCGGGACCACGGGAGTGTTATCACGAAAAGTATACGCATTTGAGACCATAAACGTTAATGATAATATTACATCGATTGCACAAGAGGCGTTGTATTTAATGAGCGGCAACCGAATTGTTCGAACAATGTTCGATAAAAAAGAAAATACAACGAACAAAAATATTGTCGACGTTGAATTGACGAATACATCGAATTTTAACGGGTGTTGGTGATTAACGATGATGAAACTAATACTTTAACCGTGGAAAGAGAATCGTTGGAGTTCAAACGTTTAGACGAGTATCGCGTATACTCGATGAATTTTTTTTATAATTTAGATACATAATATATATATATTTTATATAATACATGTATAAGAGTATATTCTCATGGATTATAATGATTTTTTGGTACAAATTAATTTTTATTACACCAACATCGGACGAGATTAATCGGTGTAACAATTATAGTAGTGGTGTCGAATTTAAAAATAACTTTTATTTATTCATACAACTGTATAGATAAAACGCTTATTATATTATTATAATAATATATAAGTGCGAACTAATCCGCTCGTGAACGTAGGACGTAGAAATGATGCATTTAAACAAAAATACAAATTATGTCCACGAGAATGTCGTTTACGAGCAATGGAATTGAACGAATTTTTAAAATGTTTGTTTTTACCTTGCGCACAGTCTATACTCAATAATTTAAGAAAACTGGTAATATTTAATCGTAAATGCTAGTTATACAACGTAGATTTGCGTGTAATATTTAAAAAATTTATAAAATCAAACAAAAAAAAAAAAATAAATAAAAAAAATAAAAATCGTTCCGAGGTGACATTGCGAACACGATTACCACGTGTACTTACCGAAAAATCGTCGATTGGATCGCGTTAGCGAACGACTGCAAAAAAACGCAAAAAAAAAATAAAAATACTCGATATCGGGCGGAGAAAAAAAAATAGCAAAGAAAATATCTTTATTAAAACACATGGGAACGAACGAGATAAGTGCGCCAATTACGGCCAATCAACCGGCTCGAGCGACTTAACGAAAAAAAACCAGGATTCGCTTTTGCATCCGTTAAACGCGCACGCATGCGCTGATTGACTGTGTTGCGAAAAAAAAAAAATAGTAATAAGAAAAAAATAAAAACCGTATAAACGTTTCCGTTTCTGAAGAGAAGAAAATGTACCTGGGAAACCGGTTCGCCGCCGACGGGTAAGGGGACGTGCGGCGACGGTGCTCCGGTGCTGTTGAACGCGAACGGACACCGAAAGGGTAAGGACGCGAGGAAGTTTCGTACCTTACGCGGGAGCACGCGTGGTAAGAACAGTAAAAAAAAAAAAAAAAGTACAAAAACAAACAAAACGAATAAAAACCAGAAAAAAAAAAATACCGTGTGGAAAACTGTTCTTCTCCGTGTCGCCGATATCGTACACGGCGGCTGTAACCCTGGCGCGGTCTACGGGCCAGACGATCTCGTGCAGTGGCGAGCCTCAACGTTTGCCGTACGGACACGCGACCGGTTCGCGGAACACTGCGGGCCGCGGACCGAGATAATGCAGTAATAGGCGTGCAAGCGGGCGCGAGCGTGCGCGCGTGGACAGGAACGCGACGCGGAACACTCTGCGAGCGCGCGGCCGACGGTCCGATCGTCCCCACGCGCGCAATCACACCGTTGTCGACCGCACTACTACTACTGCTACTACTATTATTATTTTGTAAACTGTTATCATATTTACCTATGAAATATTACGTGTCCGTGTTACTGTGCGTCCGTGTGTGAGCGCGAACCGCGTTTTGTGTACCGATGTACGCGCATTCGATTCTAGGTCAAACGGGAGGAGGCGCGCGCGAACGACAACGACGCACGCAGCACGACAGACGTTCGTCGTACAACAACGGCGGAACACCGGACGACGACGACGACGACGCGCGTGCACATATGCAGCGGGGGCACGCGCACACACGGTGTCTGGCACACGCACGGACGGGCACGCGCGCGTGGTGAATAAAATAATGGTTATATGTGAACACACGCACTCACACGCGGGCGCGGGGACAGACTGAGCGAGGGAGAACGCGTCGATGCCGCGATAGGAAAAAAAAAAATAAATACTTTTACGTACGTGTACCTTAAACGGTGTAAATATTGCGTTGGTCGTTATGGCGTACGGTCTCGCGTTTTCGCCGGTGGTTCGCCGTACGGAGTGATCGACGCGACTGAGCGCGAACGGAGCGCGCGCGGACACTTAGCCGTCGACCGCCGTCAGAGATGCACACGGACACCGTCTCCGTCCGTCGTACCCCCTTTTTTTCGTGTTTTTTTTTTTTTTTTTCGCGCGTGAATATCCACTGTCTCGCTCTCTCTTTCTCTCTCTCTCTCGCGCGCGCGCCGACCGCCCCTCGGTCACCACCACCAACACCATCACCGCCGCTCGCACACGCACGTGCGATCGCACACACGGTGCCCGTCACGAACCGACGCGACGGCGGCCGAGGAGAAGGTCGGCCGGACCTACCACCACTACCACCAACACCGTGTTCTGCACAACCATTGCACCAGTACACGCGCTTACGGGAACTTGTGCTGGCCAACACGCACACGTTGTTTGTTATTGTTCCCCCGGCTCCCTCCACTCGCCCCAATCGCCGTCTGCTGTCCGCCAGCGGTCTTGTTCGCGGTCCGTGATGCCGTCGGATTCGATGCACTCGGCCGGTGCGCGTTCGATAACGGGGGGGGGGGGACCGACACAGCGTTCGGATCTCGCGGTCGCTCCCCGTACGGCAGACAAGCGTGACCACGTGCCCGTGTAGTTGTGAAGTCGTAATCATATAACTTCGAAACGAAATTTTTCCGTTTTTCGATACGTGTAGGTTCTGTCCAATCGTCGTCACTACGCGTGACATTACGAAAAAGGGCGCAAGGGGGATTCGTATGAATTCGTACAATCGAAGGACTTGCCAGACTTGAAGCGAGAAAAGCACGTTTTTAAAGTTCAACAATTTGCACCGTGACGAGAAACCGATAAACATGAATCGTGTTCTTCAAAATAAATAATTAAATAAATAAATTAACAATTAAAATGTATCATCGCATCAAATTTTTAATAACAAGGCGTTTTTCTCTAAGTTTGCCAATGGCGCTAGCGAGTCGTCTCCCACTGCTGGCAATCGTCTTGAGCGTAGAGGGCGGTGGTGCAACCCGTTCGATTCGTGCGATCGACCCTGTTTCGTCCGGCATACCGGTACCGATTGGAATGTTGTATGTGGTCGCGGGCTGGAGACGGTGCGACACTCGACGGAAATGCGATCGAACGATCCGACACATTGATAAACCTGACAAACGCCATATCGTTTTCCATCCGCACAACCGCTACCACTACGTTGTTGTACCGGGAACGTGGTCATTTTTCCCGGCTTGACGCTTAAGTACGCACCGCACCTGACGTGTGTCCAATACGTGCCGATTCGGACGCGCGTCGTAAAGTTACTGCTTCGTAAGGGTCGTTAAGCGCATAGCTGTATCGACTGTAAGGTGTTACACGAGCACTTGCGAACGTATATTACGTACAGAGCCCGGTGTAGAAAGTATGAAAACCCTAAATCGGTAAATAGCGCGGGTTCCGATTCAAATAGTTTATCATACGATCGATAGAACGCTATTAAATCACGTACACGCGTTGATCACGTTTGGTTAATTTCGATAATCGTGGCCCTGCAGTTTTATCGTACACCAATATTTGTCATCACCGCTGTTGATTTAGGTTTTCATAACTTTCTACAGCGATCCACATACACACTCACGTTTGGTAAACAATCGTAATGAGGTGACACTTATTCGTTTCGTGCGGATGATGTAAGAACGACGAGTTTTTGGCACCACGAAAACAACTTGTTAACGCGTCACAGAGCGCGAGGGTAGAGTAATGATTTACAAACCCACCGATTCTGTACCGTCTAGTTCGTAAAAAAAAAAAACCATAACAAAATTATATTTGCATTACATTATAAGTTATATTGTATACACTTAATCTCAAACAGTACGATTATTTTTCCAATTTCCTGTCAATAAAATGTCGACATTTCGCAACACCCGTGAGAGGTGCGGACGATCAGTAGCCATCGTAGATAGTTAGGAACCTTAACTCGTACTACAGTTGGATGGCAGGACATGCGCCGGGACTGTGGTAATGAACGCTGCTGCGATCGTCATATTTAAATCGGGGCACGTGTACGTCATCGTGACGCGTTGGAATCGAAGAACAACTGGTTTTTCATCGAGCACAATGGATCACATAAAATTTCATTTCGTCGTGTTTTACGCGTACGTACGTTTTAAAAACGATCAGGTGCACGCGAAGCGACGAATTGTAACGTAATAATAATAATAATTATTTACCGATAAACACGATTACACATCAAGCAAAAGGTGCACGTTGCAACGAGGAACTCGAGGAACTAAAAAAAGGACGAAAACGAGGACGTAACATATCGGAATGATCATTCCATCTACCAGGCACACACGAAGACTGGTAACGCATTCGGTTTGCCGGACATTATTTGACACAGCGTCGGGGTCTCGGAAAACGCCCACTGTACGTTGAAACGGCGTAAGCGATTTTTTGCGCACGCGAACGGAATAGCATCGCAACAAATAGGCAGGGCGTGCGAGACGGCGATGTACTGTGGGCCAGAACAAAAATAATTAGGACGAAATTAGAAAAAACTAATAATTATGTTGTAATTGCTTATCGGCTGTTGATTTTATCAGTTAATATGTAATATTGTATTAAGTGATATTTACTTTTAATTATTCAGTTGATCCTATTGTTACTCATTTGTACCCAGTATGTCATGCGTTTTACTGGTGCATGAAAATCACAGTTTTAACCTTTACATTTGTTTCATATGAGTTATTACTTTTGGTTAGAAATTAAAAGATTATGGATTCAACATCAGAAACCATTAATGGTAAATAATATTGATTGTGTTTTTTCAAAAAATTGAAATATAAAAATCTCCCTATGAATGTCAATTACATTTTTGAATTTTAACATTAAATTTTACTAATATTTTTGATTCTAAATAGGTGTTTAAAAACTTCCAGTATTTTGAATTCACATATATTTAGGTAAAATTATTTTAAATAAAAAAAATATCAACTTATGGTGCCACTTATTGCTACTTCTTTAGTTATTATTATAATTCTGCTTTGAAATTTGGTATTACATCACTACACGCGTGGATTCGGTTTTTAGAATGTATATTTCACGTGACATACCGCTTAGATCTTAAGTTATGGCAAATTTCTGGGGACAACAAACATAAATTACAAATAAAAAAAATAAAAAAATTCAAAATCAATTTCAAAAACGTATAGGTTTAATAATTGATAGACCAATTTAAGGAGGAAGCGGTTCACCAAATGGCTGATGAATTTTAATGATGATTTATTAGAAATCCATCACTGACATCAGAAATAACAGGAATAATTGAACACGTTATACATCGATTTACTATATTCTTCAGGTTATATCATGTGGTCAATAAGTAAATTATGAAGATTTTTACGAGTACGCTAAGATACTGCTAAATTATTTGTAAATTTGTATCCATGGTACTATTTACCAGCATCTGTACATACAGTTTTGTTACATGGATCTCAAAATATAAAATATGCTTTGCATCTATTGGACAGCTCTCTGAAGAAGCTCAAGAAGCACGCAACAAAGATTCAAAAAGGTATAGAGAACATAACACGAGGGAAAATCCATTCTAAAGTCCTACGATTGTACACATCAACTTATAATAATAATAAAAAAAAAGAAAATATTACAAAAAATCGTACTCACATAATATGTGGTAGGCTCAAATATATTCGTAGATCCTAAGCGCAGTGCCTATGTGTTAATACGGCCCTGGTCGAAGCAACGCGAGCGGACAACACGGTCTCGATGTATTCACACGATCGCGATGAAACCATTATTATAAATGTCTATGTGTACTTATACCGATGTCATTCTATTAGTATGCGTAAAAATATACGTAGGCGTGTAATGATCCCTAAAAGTATACAAAGTATCCCGGTTTGCGCGGAGAATACGTTTTCCGAGGGAGCAGCTCGCCCGTCCTGCGTAATACTATTTATACGGTCGACGATCCGTTTTGTAATTCAACCAGACACCAATGTAAGTATGTTATACGAGCGGTTACGAGTTAGATAATAATTTACCGATCCCATCGCGGTGCGGTCTTGGCCGAAAATTTACAAAACCTACAAAAAACCTATACGATCGTCGGACCTACCTTAAATAACGGCCGCACGATTACGGTTTCTGTTTTAATGAATACACATGTTATAATATTGTATGTTTTACGCGGAGACCGGTTTGAGGCGAGTCGATAGGGAAATACACTGTAATGTTACATACACCCGTGTGGTACGGTATTGAACAGTTATACGAACGTCGAGATCATCGGGTGTGATTCGAGAAATTTTAACCTGAACCACACGCGCTCGCCTACCAACAAAGTGTTTTTTTTTTTTTAACGTGCCATGTATTCTACATAATCCGTATTGTTTAGTTTCGTACGACTGAAACAATTCTTGAAACATGAATACCATCGCTTGTTCGTTCTTGTTTTTGGTTTTTAGCGTTCGAACTACAGCGTACGACGATGTCGACAAACGGTATAAAAGTTGATAAATGTAGAATACAATTTATGATTTATTCGATTACGATAGTCTGCACGTGATATGCGCATGCTACCCCCCCAACAGTTAAGAATGAAAATAAACAAATTACATTTTTTATCGTTGTAGTAGTTGGTAACGACGACAACGTTCAGCAGCATTTTATTTCCAA
>JASXSY010002304.1:0-32781 GCA_034509805.1 Sipha maydis | reverse complement strand
AATGCATAAAAATGAAAAAAAATTATTATTACTATTATATTATTCTATAAAATACAAAAATCTATGTACTTTTTTAATTTATTTTAAATTTCGTTAAGACAAAATAAATGTTACTAAAAGTATTCTATTATTACAAAAGAAAAACATTATATTTCATATGATTAAGTTTATAAAAAGTTGTTAAATTTATTTATTACAACACTGTAGGTTAGGATGACATTTTGAATTGCATATAATTTTATTTTTTAAACACTTACATCTGTTATTTTGGCATCTTGTCGAACATGAACATTTAATAAAGCTTTGTCCAGATCCAGCTTCTTGAGTGGCAATAGATCGTAAACCCAATTGTTTTTCGTGGTTTACTTCCTCTAAATCCACAAAATTTTGTTGACAGACTGTAAATTGGGATCTGGCATAAAGTTGTTTCAGAACACCTAATGAAAACAAATACAAAAAAAGAACCGGATGGGCCTCGCTCTGCTGTACAGTTAGGGGTGGAGTGCACCTCGCTTATAGGATTGGTCATTATTACAATGGATTTGTTAAATTTGAATGCAATGATAGATATCATTGTATACGAATAACGATTCTGAACGGAGTTCATATGTTTGTCTAGGATATAATACATTGTTATTTATAAACATTGTAAAAAGTAAATTTTATTTTGAAACGATAAATATATTTTTCAATTAGGATGGGTTGGCAGTTGCATACAGCGATATAGTTTGTCAGTCTAGAACATTCTACATTATATTATATTTTACATGTAATTTTATGTCAATATTTGATGTTCAAACGCTTATAAAAAAAAATTGTGCCTATGGATTTTAATAATTTTGAATGACTTTAAGAACTACTTCTGTGGAATCTTCTTTTAAATTTTCAAGTATTTTGTACGAGCCAAATTTTTTTTATCACCGATTATAAAAAAAAAAATGTAAAAAAATCGAATATTTTAAATGCCTATAAGTGGCTTAAAAATCAATATAATATTTGAAAAAAATATGACATAAAGGAAATACCAATCTTAACAACTGGTAGAAATTTCAAAAATCTGCGACTTATACTTTTTGAATTATAAAAAATATTTAAAATCGTTTGAGAATAAATCGCTATTTTATGCAATTTCGTAAATATTTAAATTTCAAACATTCATAAAATTTTTTCCTCTGATTCCGGTAGAAATTTTTTTAAAGATTTTTGAAGAGTAGCTTATAGATAACCTCGTGTTAAAATTTTGAACCTTAAGTATGAACAGAAAAAATTTTATGAATTTTTATCTACAAAATAACTTGCAAATTATCGTGATTTTTACATATTTCGTATAAATTGGAACTTTGAGCACTTATAAAAAAAAATTGTGACTTACGATTTTAGATTTTTTTTATCAGTTAAGGAACGACTTATAAGAAGCCTTGTATTAAATTTTCAAGATTTTCTAGGCAGCCAAAAAAATTTTATCGTTATTTAAAAAAAAAATACTTAAAAAAATTGAAAATTTCAATTGTCTATAAATAGCTTAATAAAAGTCAAAATACTTTGAAAATTTAATGGTGTATAGAGAACGCTAATCTAAACATTTGGTGAAAATTTAAGTATTTACATCGATTAGTTTTTGAGTTATAGTAAAATAAAAAATTTGATTATGTCGAAAACTGGTTTTGCGTAAAAACTCCCGTTTTTCCCAAATTTTTTTATGGTTTTTCCCGTCGCATTTAAAAATATTGGAAATTTTTAACTTTTGACCCCCCAAAGTACCAAAAAGATTCACTTTCCTTTCAGAAAAGTTGCTACATAAGGCAATCGAAGCATTTTAACTGCCCCAAAACGTGTCGACAGACACAAAAAAAAAAAAAAAAAAAAAAAACACACATCATTGTAAAATCAATACATTCTTCACTCCGTTCAGAATCTAAAATACAAATTAATAATTAAAAATTTACGAAATTATCAATTAAACAATAGGTAGGTACCTGTTTTATTTCCTAAACGATAAAATCCATCTTCTGTAACTTCCAAAACACACGCCAAAACATTATGAGCTTCTCCTCGTCCTCGATCAACATCTGAAATTGGTACTCTTACTGTGTTTCCAACAAGTGCCGGAGGGAATTTTTTATTTGATCTTGTTTTCATGTTTATAGCCTGTAATTCTAATTACAATGTGCTTCTCTTCTCTGGTTTTCGGTTTTTTTAGTTCTGATACAAAGCTTACATAACAAGTCTTTCTCCACAGATATTGTGCCACTCGCATGGATTTTGCTATCACATGTTAGACATTGAACCATATTTTTATCGTTTTCTTCTGAGCACATCAAATAATTCCCCTTATTTATACTATTATCAACTGTACAAATATCTTCGTTAATTGTAGTTATAAAATCTTCGTCATTGGTAGCAATATTTTCGTCGTCCTTAGAATTTCCCGTATTTATATTATTATCAACTGTACAAATATCTTCGTCGATCGACGTGATATTATCTTCGTCATTGGTAATATTATTTTCGTCATCTTGATTAGTTGGGCCAATGAAATTGTGATCTACCAACTTAAGAAGGATCTCTCATCATCTAAATCTTTTAAAATATATGGTGGTAGAAATGATGTATCTAAACCAACTTTCATTTTACAACCAAAAAGTGCTTCGTAAGGTGACCTATTTATACCTTTATGATAAGCTCGATTTTCATCAGTTGAATAAATCTTAGACCTTCACTCCACTTTGAAGTGTTATTGTCCCTCATCCATGTCATCAACATATTTTGAATGTCCTGGTTTGCCCGTTCGACACTTCCCTGACTTTGGGAATGTCGAGGTTTTCCATGAACGATTTTTAAATCGGGCCAATAATTTTTCAAGTTAGAAACAATTTGATTGGAAAATTCACGACCGTTGTCGGATTGTAATATAAAAGGTGCTCCAAGTAAAGTGAAAATATCAATTAAACTATAAGCCACTTCTCTGCAGTTTTTGTCTTTAATGGTTTTATGACGATAAATTTAGTTAAATGGTCCTGATATACCATTATAAATTTAAAAAGTTTATCAGCATTTGATTGAAAATCGATCAAATCAACTTGACAGCGACTATTAAATTCACTAGAAATGATGGGTTTCACTACTAATCCTTTTCTAATTTTTTTGTGTTTTAATTGACACAGTTCGCATAATGACAAATAAAGATCTACTTCGAAGCGCGTAATATTTTTAAACTTACTATTAAGCTCATACAACATTCTGTCTCGTCCTCCATGTCCTAACGATTGGTGAGCATCATGTAACACATCAAAAACGTCACTTTCTTTTATATAATATAAAATATTGTTATCATTATTTTAACAGGATAAATTAATTTACTATTATTATTAACAACCAAAATATCATATTTTTTAAGTAACCAATAGTCACGCGGCTCTTTTTTTTTTGTCTTCGATTTAGCACTATCAACATCTTTAATTAATTGATAATATCGCTCATCAGTTAAAAACACACTATTTTTCAAGTCACATTGACGCTTCAATAACTCGGCGTTAAAACGAACTTTCATTTCGCGCACTCGACTCTCCACGCACGACATTTTGTCAAAGACTGAAATGTAAATGATAAAATAGTATAAGAGTAAAATATGACTACGGTGACAAAAATATCGCGTTATCTGTCGGCAGTCGGAATTCTACTTTATAGATTACAGATTACAGATTACTAATGGATTTATATATTGTCAAATATCAATAGGTACTGATTATATGGATTTAATATATTACCTATACATTGTTTGGCATTTTATATAATGCTTAGGTAATTTAAACAATTTTATAGATTGCCGGGTGTAGTTGGTATTATATAGAATTCCTAGGCATTTTATAAATACCAATATTATACATATTGCCGCTAACAAATATAATAAATACACACACACACACACACACGCTGCACCGTCTGTACTGCGTAACGCACGTGTAACCAAAATATCATAAACCGTATGTATGATCATACTGAGTATTGTAAATGACTCGTCCATAGCGATTTTTTAAACCAAACCGGGATTACAAATTTTTTGTTCAGTATAAAATTGAGTGTGAAATCTTATCAGAAAAATAACAAAATATACTTCAAAACAATTCGTGTGTTTATTATCTTGGTTTCTTCTTTTTAGTTTAGGTGAATCCATAGTACTCCACTTATCTTTATCTAGGACCGTATACAAGAGGGAGGAGCGTAATGGGGCTGATTAATAATTATAAATATTTTCGGTAATTGGTAGCCAAAACCCGAGACGTAAATAATCATGAAACTTGTATTTATATATATATATAAAAAAAAGTTTGCACCTAAAACCTCATATTCAAATTATTAACTATTTTATAAAAAAGCCCTGAAAATTATATAATACAAAAGTTTCATGCAGGTGCAGTACCTCGAAGTGTTCAACCGGAAAAGCATCCACGTTACAACGCACTTCGCTTCATTCCCTCAATTTTTATATTATCTTCTTCTTACTATTATTATTTTCAACTTTTGCTCAGCAAAATCCCAGAAGAATTTTAATTAAGACTGGCGCCCAGCTTACACGGAATCTCGCTCTGTCGGCTGCTGCAGGAGAGAGGACAAAGAACAGTTGATGTGCACAATCAACGACCGCAAAGGCGCTTTTCAAGATTCCTCTTAATTATACAACTTGAAAATGAATACATATTTTCCCTGTGACCGCAAACTAAAATTTACATCTCGCTCGGTCCCCCATGTACGCATGTTGCACGATATTCTGGTATTGTATATATACTCGTAAATTATATTATGTAATATAGATAGAATATACAACTCGCAAGTATTTACTCCCTTATATTATTATCTTATCATGGAATTTATTATTGTTTCTGAAACTACATATACATATAAGTATATATTACATAGAAAACGATAATATTGTTTTCTCCGTTTATGCGATTATTGGAAATTAAATCATAAAACGTCTAAAACAAAACGCTGCACTTTTGGCATTCGAATATTTTCAAAGTTACGGTTTTTTATTCACAATAATACACACATAATCCCATGAATTTTTTTTAATCTATAACATGTGAGCTCATCTGGTGCGTACCTTTTGTAATTGATACTCTCGTGACATGTATTTTTCCACGGTAGTCAATTATAAACGGTTTTTAAATAATATTTCGTTTGAAAATAATATATATTGAAGATAATATACTAAATCATTCGCTCATTTGACTTTTACTATGAGCTATCAAATAACTGTATTTTTTTTTTTTATGTTTAGCTGTTCGCAACAATCAATAATGATATACTATAAATGTTGGCCAGATTCCAATTTTTTTTGTTAATATACGCGTCTAAATCGCATCTGTAATCATTTTTATGTTAACATATTATTTAGTAATTTGTAGTTAATTTACATCAATTGCATAGACAATGTATTTACAATACAGTTTAAATAAACATTTTATTTTTAATTGTTAGTCTTTTTTTATCTGTTCCCCTTACTGTTGACCATTTTATAAAGATTTATAATTAATTATTTATCACAATATGAACCTCAATTCCCAAATTTATTTATTTCGATAATATATGTCAGTAGTATAAAACTTTTTTATTTTGTGTTAATTAGCAACTCCCTGGTTACGTAAATTATTAAATTATTTTAACTATTGATAAATTACTCTCTTCATAGTTACGAGTGTTTAGAATAATTTTTTTTAACGAATTATAATTAATTTGTATTTTCGAGACAAAACACAGCGGACAAAGGGTATTCCGTGAACTTGAGAATTTTTAAATTTGAATGTTCTTATAATTAAACGAATATAAATTAATATTATTATTATTATTATTATTAAATATTAAAAAAATAATATTCTACAACAGCGTTAATTTTTAATGTTAACGCCTTTGGATTTATGTAATGCAATCAAATTTTGTCCAAAGTCAAGGGTTCTCCGTGTCCTACAAAATGTTTGGTGTCTTTGTCCAGCAATATTCTCTTAACGTACCGATCGCGTTTATTCTGGACGACCACGGTCCGGTTGTCTTTTGTCAGTGTTACGTAGGTCTTCGCCAAACGAATTTCCCGCGTCAGTCTTTGATAAACACGGTATTTTGAGTAGAAAACGGGTGTCAACTATAAATTTGTTATGTAATTAAAATACATAAATACACATTAATAGTATTGATCTGATTTGTACGAGTATATATTCCATGGTTAGATATTTGTGCAATAAAAAACGAGCAAAATATGTTTTTATGAAAGCTTATCACGCAGAAACGCAAAATATTGTTTTGAGTTCATTAATTGTAACTATCCAATAGATATTAAATGAATTTTGAGTGTGGTATACGGAAAAGAGACCAGGTGAATAGTGCTCAGCTCAGACTGTTCGTTCCGTTGAATTATATAGAATGTTGAACAAACGCATAATAAACGTATTCTTTAAATCATTGTGATATATACATCACATACGATTTTAATTTTTAAAGAATGTAAAAACATATTGTCCCACAGTGGGATGAAATCAATTCTAGCACGTCAAAATTCAAAAATAAATATTTTAAACAATACGATATATAATAATAATTTTATATTTTGTATATATTATAGATAAATAGCACATATTATTATAGTCCTAAAATGTTTATCTTATCATACTAATGAAATCTTAATTAGCACATGGACTAAAACCTTTTTTGCATGAAGCGATTTATTTGTATTTTTTGTGATCCGATCCCATCCGATCTAATTTAAATTAATATTTTTCTATGACAGATTCAAGTTGCCAAATTCAGAATAATCAATATTCACACCTAGAATTATTTTAAAATAATAGAAAAAAAAAGTATTCCTATAATTAAAGGGAGATCATTAAAAAGTAAAGAATATATTTTTGAAATTTTAAAAGCAACATATGGAAAACATACATGGTCAGATATTTATATAGAGACTATAAAATCATAAATTTCAATGTTTTTCTTACTACTAGTGTGTAACTGAAAAGCAACACTTTGAACACTTTAAAGATTCCTTTATCGAACAATATAATGATAGTAGTGAAAATAGTGATAATAACCTAGATTTTAATAGTTGAAAATTCAGTTTAAAAATTTTTTTTTCATAAACATAATTCGTTAAAATAATAGTATAGAAATTATTTCATCCCACTGTGCGTCCCCGATTATATTGCACTTACTAAATAAAAACAGGTATTTTCACGATATATTAACATTATCAGAGCTTTTCCTGCAGGTTATAACTTTTCTCGGTATTGTTTTGGGTTCTTTCGTCAGCGGAACCGGATCAATCTGACAGAATTCCCAGAGTTACATAATAGCCGCTTTAAACGCCGTCGTACTGCTCTCATTTCGGACATTTACATTTTCCATTTCAGCTTACCAACTGCATAACGCCAAGACGTTAATGTAAATGGATTATTGGAATAGGATATTTTTTAATGCTAAAAATTATATTTACTATCAACGAATATGGTTGATGTCTTATGTAAGTACGACATTTCGACGACAAGAATATAATAAATTAATTTACGAGATAAAATTCCCAGTCAGTAGAATAAAGTTTAAAAGAATTAACAACTATCGCAAACATTACGTCACGAAATATACTGCTGAACAGTTTATTTAAAATACGTACGTGAAATACACTTTTGAGAAGGGTTGCTCAACTCAACTAATTTTCTTTGTTTATTAAAAGTGTAGTAAAATAAACGAATAACTGAAAAATTATGACCGCAATGAAAAGTGGACATAGGCCCTTGTGCTTCAGACGTCAGAAATACATAATATGTATATATATATATATATATATATATATATATATATATATATATATATATATATATGTACGCGCGTGTGTGTGTAGACATGTGCAGCAGGCGTGTTTTGACATTTCGGATTTTCGGGACCGAGGTTTCGGATTTTCTGGTCGCATAGTGATATATTATATCAACATGCGCGTGCGACTGGCGATAAATTCAACGGAGGCTACACATTCGACTCGGCGATGTATCGGAAGCGCGCGCTCTCACAATAAACGGGAAGCTAAAATTGGATTGAATATACAAGTAAGCGCGGCCACCGTCGAAGATGAGATGCTCCAACTGCACTGCTGCATTGCGCACATATTATCTAGTATCATATACACGCCGAGAGATATCTGCTTACATTTTACAACAATATATATAATTATTAATATAACTGCAATCATTATTATTCTGACGATATGTAATAGCCACGAGTACAAAATGCGTTTTAAATTTGTAATGTATATGTATAATATGATAATTTACGAGCGCACGTCAACGGTTTCCGGCCGTAATACATCATTAGCACTCATAATTCATGCCGTGTGAAATCACGCGGTGCGTTGTGCTATACTGCGCGCTCCATGTTGTTCTACGACTATAATACACACACACACACACACACACACACATACACTCACAAACATATATATATATATACATTCGTAACATATTATTTACGCGCATCGTGCTTTCGTGAGCGTGTGTGTGCTCGGTTTGGTTGCGCGGTTCGCTTCACATCGCAATACGGATATATATTCATACGCATTGACAAATTTCAAAAATCCGAAGTCTTGATGTCGAAAAATACTTGTAAATAAAAAAAAAGGAAAGTTAAAATATTTTGGTGAGATGAAAGAAGTTAACCTGAGTCGCTTCATTCTTGCGGAAAACGTGCACACGTTGCTGGTGACTAGCGCATGTATTACACTCCTCTGAAATAACGTGTTTTCAATTTTTTTCTATTTAATAACACTTGTAAATGACAACTTTTATAAATTTGTACTTAATGAAAATAATAATTATGTCATTATTGTTATTCAACGTGCTCGTCTATAAACAATATTATATATATATATATATAAACCTATATAGTTTTTTTAGGATTTTATGACTTGAACGTTTGTTCAAAAAAAATAAATACTGGTCAAGTTAAATCTTATTTTTTTGTATTCCTTCTGTATGATATAATATAAAATACAGACACGTAGTAAGTCTGAAATTATATTTTCAAGTCATAAAACTCAAAATTATTTTTTTATCCAAACAAATTATACAAACAATAATATCGTACTTACTCTATAACATTTCAAACACATGAAATTGTATAGAAACTAAGATATTACCTGTTCAATATCATTCGATTTTTGAACTTATGAAATTCCATGTGATATTTTTTTTGTACACTTTTTTATTCAGGGAAAATGTTTATAAAAGAAAAAAAACCAATTATGAGACCAATTCGTTTCTTGTCAATCTTAGAGTCTAAAAAACCATTTTAATTTCAAAACAATTTATCAGTGCAGCTGTTACAAACCATAATCCGTGAATCGCGCATAGCCACCGCGATTATTGAGTTGTTGACGTGTTTATTATTGCATTCGTTAACATTGCGCGCACGCGATTATGATTCTAGTATATCGAATACACTCAACTTAAATAATACACAATGTTTCAGTAAGATTTCCAAACGCATTATTAGAAAGCCCGCAAAGAATACAAAGCACAAAATGCAGCGTTTACTGTCAATAAATTATTATAGTCCTATAAGTATACAGCTTTCAACCACGTGCACTATACAAGTACCTATACAATACTGACCTGAAAGTAAAACGATGATAATATTAGTAGGTGAACGTGCCATAACTTTTATAATTCTATGTCGTATCATATCTTATATATCTATCTAAGTTTTAATTAACGGCAACAATCATTATTGTTTGATGCAGCTACGTTGTGATGAACAAATAATAAAGAAAAAATACATTAAGTAAAAGAAGAAATAAATTACCTAATAATTGTCTACAATAAACAATTCAATTACTGCAAAGGGAAAATCATCGTTAAAACAATTAATGGCCTGTTTCGGATACGCAATGCACGCATATAAATACATATACGAGAATAATTTATACGGCTGCGTGCGTATTTCTATCTCTGTGCGATTTTTCACGCTACCGAATGAGTTCGACAATATTTCATACAGTCTTGTACGTTTTCTTAATATATCGTTAACACCGTTGATGTAGAATTGTACATTTTATATGAATATAATTAATGTTAATATGCATTCATTTTCATATTTCGTCGACTACGAAGTAGTCACGAACTTTTGTCATTTCTGGTCTGAGAAATACTCGCGACGATATTATATTCACAACAATATTAGTACGTCACGGGACTCAGAAAATAATCTGTTTAATATGATATTTTTTTTTTATTTTAAGAAACTTATATTAAAAATAAATATGTCTCAATCGTTAAATTAAATAATACGATATTATAGACGACAAATAAATATAATTACCTACTATCATAATGATGAAAAATACGGGGACGACGGCATAACAAGATTCATTAATTAAATTATTATTAAACTAAATAAATTATATTATTTATATTGGTGACTTTGCAAATGTTCAATAATCGCTCAAAACATGTAGCGTCCATTAGTAAAAAATTATTTTAGTCATCTGCTTTAGTCGTTCGTAGAAAATTAGTTAGTTATCTGACACTTGAAACAAAATCGACATGACCAGCTAATTTTAATTATAACTTAATATTGGGCAATAAATTAGAGATAATTTGGGGAAATTAACGTGATTAAATATGATTTATAGTATAGAATCCATTTAAGATACATCGATTGGAGGGGGGGCTAATAAGTCAATACCTTCCCTTTCTCATTTGTGCCCATGATTGAATCACACTTTTATGCATTATATCGTTGACAAAATGACAAAAGTTCGTGACTACGACGAAATATGACAATGAATGCGTATTAAAATTAATTATATTCATATAAAATGTACGTTCTAATATCGATTTTCACGTAATACGGAAATGTATAATAAATTTACAGTTGATCAAATATATCATATCGACCGTCCCGGAGCTATTGTTTTTATTTGAAATTCAATACATTCGGTGATCAATAAAATATATAACAGTACAGTGATATGCTTCCATTCTGGATTTTCTTAATATGTACGCTCGCCTTTGTCTATATATGCTGTACAATATACGTGACCTTGTATACACCTAGCGTTTCCTCTTCGCGCCAGATAAAAGTTTAATTAATAAAATATATTATATATCGTGTATTATAATTTATATGGCAGTGTATTGTGTTGCGGCTCGCGCGCGCATACTCATTGAATAGCACACCGCCCTCTGCCACAGCATCCGCTACGAGGAACACAATATCACTCGTCCGAACGACGATGAGGACAAGGGGGACTCGATAAATCAAACGAGCGGATAATGTGTATATATATATATATTTGTAAGAGTGTGTGTGCACATATATAATATCGCGCGTATATGAGGTTTAAAGCACCTGTTCGGCGCGTATATAGTAGATATTAATAAAACAAATAATAAATTAGTCTCGGATCAATGGGCGCGCACTTTACGTCAAGGGGACCATTATATTACAGCACACAATACATATACACGCGCCCGACGTATTATCATTATTATTATTATTCGGACAATGTGTGTACACACCGCGCATTTATAACACACATATACACAAGCACACACACACATGTGCCCACCCAGCATATCGGGAGAGTCATCGCCGTCACCGTCGCGATCGTCATCCCTTGCTCGTCGTCTCGGTTAACGTCGGAGTCAGTGGGTGTACGTGGCGGTGTCGAGGGGGACTGCGGCTTCCGCTTATTTTACAATATCCTCCGTATAGATGCAGCAGCACCGAAGGGTCCCGATCGTAATATTGTTAACATTATATGTCATATTAAATATTTGGGCCTTGTAATATCATTATATTATGCTGGTCCCTCCTCGGACGACGTTTTCGTCGGTGATTATTAATATCGAGGAGGCAATAAATATTCGCTCGCCGCGGCGTGCCGGCGATGAACGAGAGAAAAAAACCAAGACCTTTATATAGATTATTATTATGGTTATGCAAGTTTTCGAATAAACGAAGTGAACGTTCCGTGAAAGTGTTTTTTTTGTTTTTAGTTTTTTATTTAAAACTTATAAATATGATCGCAGAAATATATTAAATATATTATATTTCTTGAAGAAGATAACGAAATACTTAGATCGAAAGTTTTGTTGGAAATTACATTTCCAATAACTTAATGTTCTTTAAAACATAACTATTTTTTTTTCTTTAAAATAAACGACTGAGAGTATATTGAGTATAGAATAAATTGAAGGTATGTCTCACGTTGACACAATATTTTATTAATTACACATTAAGAGGCTGATAAAAGTATTTTTAAGGTTGTTATTTCTTGTAGTCGCACATAATACGTATATTACCTTAGTAAGCAAACAAAAAAATACAATATATAATACACTGCAAAAATGTCGTCGTATCCCTTACATATTATACTGCAAGATGTAACCCTGTTGCTGGGCATACAATGTTTATCGTGGTGCATTAAAATATCCAAATAACGATATTTAAATAAATTTCACAGTGTCAAATGCTGATTTAATAATTTCAATTCTTAATTCACCAATTAAGTATTTTAATCACAAATACTATAGTAATAATACTATAATATATACTATACTATAGTAATTGTAATTAAATACTTTTAATAATTATCATTAGAACAAGTATTCAATATACTGAATACTTGCCCTAATGATAAAATCAATTTCCGTAACCTTTTCAAGTTCACGTTATACAATTTTCACGCTGAACAGATATTGATATTCGATAGTAACGAAAATACGAGTACATAATCAAAACATTGCTTATTTTATTGATCGTCTTACATAAGCCACTAATTAGTAGTAGTAGTAGTTCGTACATGAAATATAATTGAAAGTTCATATTATCTTTTAAATTTGGTGTACTCGTATAGTCATATAGAATGGAAGACATTAAACTATTTAAATGATTCGTTCGTTTTAATATAGTTTCAGCATTTAAAATATTTTCAGTAAAAGTGTTTAAGCAATATTTTAAAAATAATTTAGGCAATACACTAAACATTATTTTGTAAAAAATTAGTACTTTTTTTTAAATAATGATAGATAATTTTATACTAATATCATTATTGCATACTTCTGGTGATAGAGGCGTGGGTTTATTTGAGGTTCCACCTTTATTGTCAAGCTATTTTCTTAAACACGAAATGGCTCAAATCGTGACTTTTATTCGTTGTCAAACGGAGAGTGTAGGTCGAAGAAAAAATGAAAACGATCAACGAACGGTTCAACGCACTTACATTGTCACACGTGTGTGCGATACGCGACTTATAATTATAATTAATAAGTTCACACGTACGACAATGCATATTATCACAGTCGAACACACCATACGGATAAATTGTAGCGATTGAGGATGACGATATTTTATATAACATAATATATTATATACACACGGAGTACATGATTTCAGGTGTTGCAGTAGCAGTACCTTGCTCATCGTTGACGTATCGCAGATGAACGCAAAAGAGACTGACGGACGTAATAATAATAAATAATAATAATAATAAAATTGCTCGTGTTTTTCCGCGCTTTTATTTCGAACACCAATTACACGGTCATTTGTGGCGTGTCCGATACATAATGTAAGTGTCGTTTTTCATCGTCACCCCGTACCGCTGTCGCCGAAGTCCCTCTTCAATTAATCGGCCCATTAACTGCATACGCGCATGTGTACACTTACACGCATATATTATAAGTCCTGTCCCGCTCGCCAAACTGTAAATTGCTTTTTCCCGTCGACGCACATCGCTCACCCGTGGCTCTCGGTCCGCGCACGCCGCAACATTCGGTCCATTATTCACGATGGTACCGACGAAGTCTACGCGCGCGGTGCGAAGATCAGTAAGAAGGGGTGGATGAAAACAAAATAATATAAATAAATTAGGACGAGGGAAATATTATTCGTAAAGATCAACTGTTGCGCGACGGACGGACGAACGGCGACGTGCGCATTCTTCACATTTTTCACATTGCACACGTTGACGAGAGACGACCGAGTCGCATAGAATAATAATATAATTATACACCGTGGTAGCAATGGTGCACGTGGTGCAACGATAGACAAATACGAATAACAGATTCGTTAAACAGCGAATAGGTACACGAAATAATAATATTCGTCGTGGTGGTCATTGTATTATAATTGCTAATACTCACTACACGATGACTGCAACGACGGTTGATATTTGTTACGCCCGTAGTCACTGATTGATGAAACGGAGAGGAAGTGTGTGTTTAGGAGATTTTTTTCTCTTTTACAAATTAAAGTCATTTTTCCAGTGGGTTTTATTTAACATAACTTCGAATAGGTAATATTCTTCAAAATTACAATATGAATTAATCTATAATTTTTCAATTTCCTATTTCAACTTCATACGATATTATTATGGTAAATTGACTTTTATCTACATATATCTCAATAAAAATTTAACAATACATAGTATTAAATGAAAATAATTGTTTTTAAAAATTAAAAGCAACCCACATAGTATGTATACATATTAAATATTAATACAAATTTTATCATATGCATTGTACATGCGTTTAACGATAGATTTATTATAATAAATAATGTACTTTATAACGCCTAAACATAAAACTCAGCATGCTATAAGTGTAAGCAGTTGTATTTAAATAAAATTAGTGTGTCATGTACGTGAAATATAAAAAAAAAATTAACATCGTTCGAGGAGCAATGTTCCACAAAAAAAGGTATATTATATGACAGTGTTGTTAAAAGCAGATACCGGTCGTATAAAATATCACGATGTGAAATACCACTGTGCCCGGTAGCATAATCAAAAATTATAATAATCTAGGTATGCATGTAAAGTTTTTAAATAATTAAAAAAAAAAACATGTTTGACGTTTTAATGTGGACCGCTACCTTTCCGTTGATTAATCGTGAGTCTGTTAGAAGATTATTATCCGTCTAGAAATCTCCAGACGAATCATCACTTAGTATACATTGTACACAGACGTCCACGCATATATAACATTTATATATATATATATATATATATATATATATATATATATAAATAGTGTACAACTGTTTACAAAAGTTATGCGTATACCTATAATTTGAATTACAAAAAAATTATAAAACAACACCACAAGAAATATCAGTTTTTGTAAGTCGGTACGAAGCCAAATCACGAGTATATAGACGTACTCATTGAGCCACACTGATGAATGCAGTCAAATTATTTTATTTTACAATAAATGATGTGATTAGGTGCTACTTGTATATAATGACGGGTACCTTATATTGTATAACTTAACACAATAACATACAGAAATCGTATACATAAGACATATTAAATAGCCAATAAGTTATAAAAGCAGAATGTTTGGCAGTAAATTTAAAAATAATCAATTTATCAATGCGAAAGTCGAATTAAAAATATTTTGTAACAGAATTATTGTAGTATACTCTGCACAAATACAAGCGTCATTACATCCCTGTACGAGTACATACTCGTAGTAAATGTAGACAAAGTATTTTAACATGATCCAGTAACATTATACAAGTATAAAAATATAATACGAGTATGTAATGCAAATTATGTGTTTGTTATTTTATTTTCAGTAGCTTCATAAAAATAAAATGATAAATGTTTTGTACAAAAGTTGACGTACATAAAATTGTGTACCACTGCAAAAAATAAATTAAAAAATGACTACAAAACAATAATTTTTCATAAAACATAATTGTTTTTATTTTTATAGTTATTAAAAACAATTTAACCCATATTTAATAAAAAAAAAATATGTACCGTGCAAATTTGTACAAAATTATTTCGAAAATAATATGGTCAAATATTTATTCCGTAATTCATATAACAGCTTTAAATTCATTATTTCTTCGACTATATGCACGCAATCTACATTTATTTGTTACACCACGTAAGGCCATCAGTGGTGCAAATTAATTTATTTTCTGAGCACTTAAATTATCAATAAAATCTTCTACTTGATTTATTTAATCCTGCACATGATTATTTTAGAAATAATGCATTATTAATTCTAAAATATTTTTAGTTAGTGCGATTTCACAAGATTTTATTTTAGTCTTAAACATTTAAATTGTTAATTTATTATTTTTATTTATGTATATCTATATTTTTATTGTCTTTTTCTATATATTATTAAAATGTGTAAAGGGTTATTGAATGTTAAACATACAATAATTAAATGTATTTATTTATTGTTTAATAAATAGTATAAATGATATAGTGGTACGAAATGTTTGGTGTTAAATTTTAGGAATCTAAATACATCACAAATAATGCAATTTGTAAAAATTATATTGTACAATTGTAAATGTAGTACATTAAAAATCAAGGAGAATCATAGCTTGGTATAATGTAGCTGACTTTCTGCGCTACTGCATCAGACATTACTAGTTCCTACAGGATGGGTGACCACTCAAGAATTTAGCAGCAAACCAATGTTCTCACGCTACGTGTTCGAAATAACCGATTAACTGACCAACCAAATTTATAGTTCTTTCAATCACCTCGATGGATAGAAGAATTGCCGCGGGTTAGACGGAAAAAAAGTATTTTCTATATATTTACTTATATATACTTACTGTTTTAATGTTTTTGTTTTTTTATGAGAAAATAATCCCGGGAATCAATCTAAAAGGAAATATAAAACCCTACTGCAGCATAATCTGATGCCATCTGCAGTGATGTACAGCATTGTAAGAATTCTTCCAATTTTTTTTTAGTTTATTGATGAGTGTATTTATATAATTTTGTGTTTTGTTTTTTTGATAAAACGTTGTAGCGTTTCCCAGAATATTGGATGACTGGGACCGAACATACCATTGGTGAACGGCGTAACTTACAGGAATATGGATTAATTAATATGAACTATAGTTAGTCTCTGAAATATTATTTATCGACGCGTATTCTCTACTAGTGTAAATTATGTTATTATTTATGTTCGCACGTAATTGCACATTTTTTCAATTTAATAATATCTATATACATGTATTTATACTTCTATGTACATGTACATGTATTTCAATATATTTGATTAAACTAGTAATACGAAGGTAAATATTTATACTGATGGTTTACTGAGTCTATGGTATATAAAATAAATAACACATTAATTTCGTGCGTAGAAATGTTCACGAATAATTATTTTTACCTTTGAACATTTGTAAAAACGAAAACTCATCTCATGATGTGTACGCGTACACATTTCGCGCGTTTATACTGATTTGTTTACCATAACACAAATCGAAACAGGTTTCGCAGGGTTAATTGAAATTGTATAACTCATAAACATGTACGTTTGTGTGTGTATTAGTGATCGGTAAAGTTCAGAAACGATATATAATAATATACTGTGTATACATATAAAAACATAATAAAAGTGTAGTGCGGAGTAAAATGGCGGTATCCTCTGGCTGCGCTTGCTTACACGGATATAAGTATTATTATTTTCTTTTTTTCGTACTGCAAAAATCGTCACACGGGCAATAATATACACACGGAGCGTATATACAATTAACGAGTTTTAAATTGGTCGGACGGCGGCTGGATATGAAAGAGAACTTTTTATCGGAAGAATTTGCGGAATATCCTTTTGATGTGGCCGCGCTTCGCTCGTTTCTCTCCTGTGTGTATTTTTATTTTATTATTATTTATTTTTTATTTTATTTTTTATTCTCCTCTTTGCTCCGCGCGCTTTTTTCCCGTGACTTCAAAACTGGAATACGACGGAGACTCACACGCGCACATACACATACACATTATATATTTTATTTTGTCTCGGACACATAGGCTGTAACTACTTGTCTGCTACACCAAGATTTTCCTCTTCGTCATCGCTGCTGTCGCTGCCGACGCCACAACTACCCTTCTGCATATTATTACTCACGTGCGTCTCTTATCCTATATATCCTACTATAAATCCTCGAATATTATCCATGACCAGACACGTGTACTGAAATTAATATTGGGGAGCCGATGAAAAAAAAAAATATATATATATATATAATTATCAACCTAAATACTATTAAACATAAAGTGTCATAAAAATATTTTCGTTTATCAATATAGAGTCATTAATATTATCATATTGGTCATAATATGGTTTTCTGTGACGTTTTAATTAGTATTGAGTGAATATTCATTGGCAACGTACAAACACTGATATTTTTCAACAGACCTCCATACTTTTAAATTGGAGGGGTAGCATCCTCAGCCACCCCTATAAGTAAGCCACTGGCCGAGACTATACTTCATCGTGTATACACTCACCCGTCACAATGTATAAATTCCAAACCGTATTTCATCTACAGCTAGCATCCCAGTGCGCTCCAATGTATACAATCACACCTGCAGTGGTGACTATCCTATGTGCAACGTGTGGTCCGCAAACTTTGCTAGTTCTGCACCATTGAATATATTCATATCTACGATTTTTGGTCTCTTGAAAAAGTGACGAGTAGGTATGCATTTAAGACGATTTTATTTAGTTCGATGCACATAATATGTATATCAAATGGAAATTATTCGTCACTGACCCACTCGAGTATTGCGTGCGCCTACAACCAATAACCACGATCCCGAATGTCATATACACGCACGTGTAGTGTCCGACAACAGTGCCTGTGTATATTATTTTAAAATAAATTATCCTTCCGCGCAGCCCGAGACGATGTCATTGACGGAAACGAATTTTGTTCAGTCCCCTTTTCTCGAGCGTTCCTAAGATCAACGAACCGCCGCCGCAATGACACGGCGATGACTTTGCCTCGAAATTTATCGTTCGCCAAACACCAAAATCGTAAATCACTGAATAACGTATATATATATATATACGCGCCGAAAAGATTTGTTAATGACTAGAACAACGAGAAGACTCCACGTGGGATATATATATATAAGGTTGAAAGAAATGTGTTTAGCGTCGTCTGCGTACGTGTGTTCAGTAGAAGCACTAGCAACAGCAGTTATTCTCCGTAGACACACTAATCATCGCATACACGAGCGTGACTAAATATCTCGGGTCCGCTAGCCATCAACCCTTTCGCGCGTTACGATCAGCTGAGGACAAGAGTGTGCAATGGAGAGAACTTCCAAGGACAGCGGAAAGGTGTTGAGGGGAAAAGCGTGTATAGTTTTGTTTTGTTTTTCTTTATAATATCGAAATAGAATCCGAATCCGTCGTCGTCTCGCAGCGCGCGCGCGCATGTACATTATAATACGTATATTCGAGCGCGCGTGCGTCGTCATCGTTGCCGGTTCAAGGGTTTGTCAATGAGACCCTACCGTATCGATGCCAAACTATTCGATTTATTTTTACACCGTTTCTCGCCGATTCCCGCTGCGCGACAGAATCCCAAGCACGCGGAGCGCGTGTTGATCTTTCGAATACAATATAATTACGATTACATGATCGACTTCGAGGGTTTCGAGAGCGCGTGGCGATTGCGACTACGTGTATATCGTATACATATACCAAATATACATATATATATATATATATATATATTGCTATGAACACGCTGTATATATTATGTGTGCGTAGATTCCTGTGCACAACAAGGCTCGCACGGAAAGCGCACTTGGACCGTTGAGTTATGAACGGAATTCGTGGACGTGAAAATCGAAATTATTCGTAGATACGCAAATATTTAAGCAATATTTATCCATGCGCGATCATCTCACGGGCGTCTCCTGAATTAATAATTATGTACACTTTGTATAGTATATAATACTATGATTAGTCGTTGGTATATGGAAGTGTTTGTTGACCGCATTACATGTCGACGGACACTTAATGTCTTTCGCATATACGACTGTTGCAGGACTAGTACAAAAGAAAAGAACAAAATTATTATGATAATAGATAAATTAAATAATTTATAATAATACGTATACATTATACTAACACATACTATACTAGTATACCTCGGTCTTTTACAACAAACTCGAATAAGATTTTAAATTTGACCTTCATAAAAATAAATAGATTTATACGTGATATTCGTAAGCGACTTTTTCGTTATGAAAATTGATTATATATAAATAAAGTCTTCATTTTATATACTATTTGGGAATCTTCAAACAACTTTCGAAAATGCCACAAAACAGTGTGGATATTCGGGAGTGAGATTAATTGCGAAAACATTTTTCGAATAAAAATTCCGATTCTAGGCTTTGGAAATAACGGTATGTATAACATATAATGTATAACGGTGTGTTCTTAAACAAGCATAGAAGTTAGTAAATGTAAGTTATTTATTTATTTATGTATTTTTAAACGAACCAGATCCAGTTACATAAGTAATGTAACAATAACATTCGTTCAGTATCTATTAAATTATAAATATAAAATAATAAAACTAACATAATATTATATATGGTTATACTCGAAAAGGTCAAATTAACTAATTTGATTGTCTAAACAATTCAAATGCACATGATTTGTTGTCTGAAGGTGTAAGTCCAACATCAATTCCATGGGTGCTCAAGTTTCAGAAAAACCATTACGTATACGGATATAACCAATCATGCAACTAAAAAATTGATTAAATTACTTATAACTCGTATGGTGGTGTATAAACATATAATATTTTTTCATCATTTAACTCAAAAGTTTCGAAATTAATTTTTCTTGCGCTCAATTATCATACATCCATATTAAGATTGTTGATTTTTTTCGAAACATTTCTTATACAATGCCTTTGTAATTTGCGACAATAACTAGAAGTTACTGATAAATAAACTAAATTACGGTACGGTTCATTAATAAATATTACTAAATATATCTTAGGTTTAGATCAGTGGTGTGAAAAAAGACTTTATTTGAGGCACGTGCCTCAATTTAAAAGGGTGGTAGCTAAAAAATTTAAATGTTATTGAGTTGTGATAAAGATTTCAAAATTGATTTTGAAGAGACGATAACAAAACTTGGAATATTATTCAATGTGTTAAAAAAAAAAAACATTTTTGCTTTCGTAAATAAATAAATTTTCTTAAAAAAAAATTATTTTAATTTTTTTGTGGATGTTGGATCAGAAAATATAAACTATTGTGCCTCATTAGTGAATAAAGTTCGCCACGCCACTGGCTTAGATTACACTCGATTACACTTATATTAACGTATAAAAACTTCAAATACCTATACTTATAAGTTATATAATTTTGATGAGTCATAATCATTCGAATTTATGCGATAGACAAATTTACAAATTTCGGATAATCGATAAATCGAATATTCAAATGAATCATTTCAATATTATTTAAGTACCTGTATAATATTACTATCGTAATATAAATACGCATATATAATGATCTAATACGTTGAAGAATATGTATTCGTTTACACGGCTGTGTGTCCTAATCTTGAGGTGGCAATCCGTATGTTTTAATTGGGTATCACAGCAGTTGCGTTAGATTATACAGAGACGCGATACCCCTCCATCAATTGGTATAATATAGATCGTATACGCCACGGATATATACCTCTATACGGTGTGTTTAAATAATTTAATACCATCGGATTGTTGTGTTCTTCAGTGCTGGAGAATGTTGTTGTTGGGTAAGAATATCAACGAAACGATTAAAACGCGTGGTAAAAATAGAGGTGCGCTCTTTTTTTCGGGTACACTATAGATATTATAAAATGTATACATATGCACCGGATGCTGGATGATCATAACTTCATTTGACAGTTATGTCTTCTCGTATTAATATGTGAAACACAGTAAAACGTATAATTGTGAAATTTCATGTAATTCTGTAGTTTATAATTATTAGACAAATTCAAATTTTTAAATGCACTGTTAGGGGTTAGTTTTAGAGGTTATCTTTTAAAAAATTGTATGAGAACCCCTAGTTTTTACTGTGGTCGATGCCACGTGAAATTCTAATTAACCGCTACACAAACAGTTGCGTTACAAGGTGACAAATTCTCGAATAGCTTGTAGTATCGGGAACTTACATGTTCAAATAGTATAAGTATACATATAACTTCTTTCTCTCTATATATATACCTAGTACTTTATTTCTTTTGAACAATGATTTATATTTGTGTTCTAGAGTATGACCTGAAAAACATAGTATTCACAGATGATCCGAATACCAGCAAGATAAACGCATGCTTTTAATAACTTGTTGTTGAACACGATTCAGGGGATCAAAAGAAGAAGGAAAAAACGAACTTTGAACTTTTATAGAGCTGCAAAATACGAAACTTTTGATAGTCAGAAATTGACTCACGAATCATATCCACAGTATCGCAGGACACATGTAAACAAACCGGTGGTTAATTTCGCTGTACAGTGTATTAATACCGCGGGTGCAGTGCATGTCTTTTTATTTATTTACATCAACACATAAACCGGAGATGTATTTACGAGGATGTCTTAGAGGACTGCATTCCCTTCTGCCCGAAATTTAAGCATTGAAGTATCGTTAAAAATAACAGCGTCCGTTTGTACCTTACCACTGAATACTTATTACTGATTAAATTGCCACAGAATAACACATTAATAATATAAATTAATATGTTATTACGAGATTAATACTATTACCGCAAAAACTGGGTGTGCAGAGTGTGCATTGCACATAGGCCCCGGGTGTCATACTATATAATGGGACCCACAAACAATCAAATGCTCAAAAATGTATAACAATAACGGGCCTCAAGATTTTGATTTGTACATGGGCCTCGAATATTTAGTTGCAGCACTGATTAATATTATATTATACATGATTATATTTGATGGTGGTTTATGTTTAATGGTATTGGAATAGATATATTGATATATTTCCATTAGCTCTGAAATAAAACTTTAAATGCGCGCTTGGCATCTACTGTGCATGCAAAGATATTTAGCTAACAATATATGTGTACCTCAGTTGTATTATGTTAAAATCGATTTCAATTTTATCCTTCATATACAACATATTTATCGGCTTAGGAAACGAAAGGAAAACGTCTTTAGTGAGTAATTTTTCAACAGTGCGCGTAACAAATTTAAACTGCAGTCAATGCTCTTGCTATGCCAAGTTTAAACTTATAGTTTAGAATACCATGTATAATGATAAATGTCACGCGATGTCATATGCTCGTACTATAAAATGGTATATTTGTATGCATATATTAAAACGGTCTAAAATCATTTTTCAATGTTTTTTATCTTTCAAATTTTAATATAGATCGCGATCCTTGACATTTCGGTAATAACTTTTTTTCATTATATTTTATTTCAACTGAGTTCATGAGCAAAGAAATCATTTAACTTACACATTAGTTTATTCTTATTCTTAAATAACGTAATAGTTTGTTCTTTTTTTATTGGAATGTTTAAATTTTAAATTAAATTTAAATTATTCCAGAAATCAAGACTAGTTTATAATTAATAATGCATAAAAAAATACTAAAAATTATCATTTGCGGATGTTCTGATGATGATAAGAAATATTAAACTTTGTTCAGTTAATTAGGTGATTATTTTGATCATTGTTGGAATGAATTTTTTTTTTATTGTGAGCAATTTAAATACATTTTTATTTCGCGTTTTATAATAATGTAATTAAAAAGTAGTAAAGTACGATAACTTCTATGTAATATAATTAATACAATGACGTTATCATTTTAACTTCGTACTGGAAATAATATGCGTAAATAGATGACTAATTGACACATATTTACGGTGTTGTAGGTAATTAACGTCGTTTAAATGATTATAACTACATATTTAGAATAAAATATTGGACGAAAGGAAATCATGTTACCACGATAAAGTATTATGTTAAAGAAATAATAAATGTACTAATGACATATTTCGTACAATTCAGAGTTTTATTTAGCTCGTATACAGCCAAGTTTGGGATACATATTTTTCAACATTTTTATTCTTAAAAACTAATATATTTATACAATTTAAGGTAATACACCTTTGGTAGATTATATTATATTATTACGTGACAATAATAATAATATTCAAGTAAATATCGTCTTCAAACATACCTACTCTAACATTGCACATCAACACACAATTCTAACAGTTTACAAATATTATATTAATAATAATGATAATAATAATAATTATGCAAAGTGAAATGTCTTAAATAAAGTAAAGAATAGACAACTTATGCGAACAATATTCGTTAAAATTGTGTTTAAGTAGAAAATTACAATATAATGAGGACATTAGTATAATATATACTAGGACACAGATGTAAAACTAACTATATTTAAAAAAAAAATTTCCGCGATACAATATAAAAGTAACCCGACTTCAAGAGATTTAAGGTATAAGTAGCTTAATTACCTCTTAATAATTTAATACTACATCAAACAACACAATTTATTCTTATACATCTTTTGTAAACCATTTTTAAACAAAATGCTTATATTTTCTATCCATCGCCATAATATAATCTTAAAATATTATTATTTTATAAATCGATAGTCGTCGTTTAATTTATATGATAACTTTTGTAATTAAACCGATAGCAATAGATATTATTGATTTATTTCAAAGCAGGAAGTTCTTCTTATTAAGTGACCAACTACTATATATTTCCTACGCGTAAAAACAATCGATTCAAATATTAACAACAAAATAAATGATATATATTATGGCAATCTTAACAAAATTAAAAACTATTCTTATTGAAACCAATATAGATCTTTGGACGTCTCTTGCATTTGAGCTTCTAGACCTGAAATCATAAAAACAATAAAATCAATAATTACAAATATTGATAGATAAGTAAAAGCTAAAATCATATAAATAAATCAAAATTATAGTATAACAATTCGAATAGTTTTAAAAATATTCATTTTAGTACCTATATTGTTCACTATAAAAATAAAAGTTGTATGTATTTTCCATGCTTTCGGTACATAATAATTTATTTTCCAAATGTTTTATTATCAATAGGATATTTAAAAAAACATTTTTAGATAAATTTAAGTGTTCGAAATGTGTATAAGAAAATTATTGTAAAAAATTACAATTTAAATGGAAAATCTTATAAATAATTTAAATATTTACATGTGTTATTCTATTTTGGTTATACGCATATTTTTATAAGACTAAGGTGGAACGTTAATTATTATATTTTTAATCCTTAAATTCTTTTAGAAAGCGAAGCAGAAATAAAATAATCACATTGCTATAAAAAGATTCATTAAATCAAAATCTATTTTTTGACATTTCCAATAATTTCAACATATTATTGTTAACATGAATTCAGTTTTTGTATTTCTTTCATGAACAAGTCTAGAAGTTAATTTTTTTTATCAAAAAAGCTACATAATGTCTTAGAATTCTTTATATACATAAAACATATGTAAATGTATATATACCATAAATGAATACCAAATAAAGAAAAATAAAGTAAAAGAAAATTGTATAATGTTATACAAATGAATGCAGTATATTTGTACAATATAATATATTATATATAATGTATTTATATATTTTATATTTATCTATACAAATATATTTGTACTTTTAACTATGCAAAATATATTATTTTATATATTAATTATTAATATTTATTTATTTTATGTATTTTGTATTATGTATTTAACCGTCATCTTTAATGTATTTTGCTTATATAATGAATACTTTGGAAATATTACTTAAACGAATGTTTAAAATATAACTATGCTAAAAACGTTGTATGAAACGCATTATATTTTGTTAAAAGCAAAATACTTGAAAATTGCGTAAAATGTATAAAAAGAGTAGTTTAAAAAAATATATATACATAGAACTATAGAACTGCCAATATAATGTTATTATTTTATCATACCACTAAATCTAAATATGATAAAATCGACAAATGACATCAAATTTAATTTTTTTTGTAAATATAAGTATATGAGTTTTGATAATATTTTATGGGATGGAATATAAATAGGATGCCGAAAAACTGGTTTTCCGATTCATTATTTTATACCTAGTAATAGAAATATTTATTGTCTCCTTATGAATAATAATGTAATATCTAAATATGTAATTAATACGTTTTCAAAAAATGTGTAAAATAAATTAAATTATCTACAAGTAAATGAACGATTAATTTATCCACCACATTTAAAATCCCCCTCTCACCATATACTATAGACATTCTATAAAATCAATAATGTATAGAAACATTTTTTTGTTGTATAGATTTCATGTACGAATATTAAGAATAAATAGTATTATTAAATATATTAAAACTTGTTATGGTTATAAAATACTTCATTATTTTTTACTAGCTTTGTAAAATATAATAATATAAAAATAATATTAATAATTATTCATATTATGACATGCTGTATTAATTTTAAGTTAGAATAAATGGTAAATACTTTTGTAATTAACAGCGAAGTTTAATTAGAAATGTGATGAATATTAACTTTTAAAGATACCACAGTATAATATATACGATTTAAATTTTTTTAAATACTGAACGAATTCTTACGCTTGGTATTTTTAAATATTCTTACGTACCACTGAACTGATCAAATCAATGTACAAACGTTTCCACTAAAATTTAAGCACACATAGCAATATTCTATTGTCCCCACCACTCAGATTAAAACGCAAAGTAAATTATGTAGAGATCTATTAAATTAACAATTGAGGTTTTACCAATTAATCTTTTCCTCAACATACTAACATGGGAGTCATGTTATTAGAATCCTATGTACATATCTAATTTGCTTATTTTAAACATTTGGCTACAGACTGTAAATTAACTTTTTAATAGGTAGGTAAAGAAAAATATATATTCTAACGTAAATACACTCATTACGGATATTATGACACCATGAATCGTTATAATCATTTTGTTCATAATTGCATATAAAAAATTTTACTATTATATAAAATTCAATATTTTCAGATTATTATATCATCAACAATTGTTGTATTTTAGGTACATAATATAATAAGTTATGGTTTACAGTATAGTTTTTGAAAACGTTAGGTGTTTAAACGAAAAACATGCAAATACACGATTCCTCTATGTATTAGGCAGTGCCGCGTTGAGCTATATTGCCGCCCCGAGGCAAATTAAAATATGTCACCCTTAAGAAAATTACAATTCAAAATTATATTCGCCACACTATTAATTACAGTTAGTAGTGTATTAACGGGTAGGATATAAGTGTACTATGCAAGAGCAATAAATATTTTAACTGTCAAAAAAAAATCATCAAACTGAAAATAAGTTTGTACATCTAACGATGCAATGGGTTGACTGCCACTTATAATCGACTATTTTTGAGGAAAAACATATAGGAATATCGAAAATAGTTTATACAATAACAGTAGAACTAGAACAAGTTCTTAATTCTTATCGCCTTGTAACATGTAGCGGTAGACTGCAGCTTTTCCGTAATATTTATGAACGAAATAATATGTATTATAGTTATACAGTCATACAAGAAAAATGATAATTATGTATTTTTTATTTTATGTTGATCGTCAACAATTTGCCACCCCGGGGCAATTGTCCCCCTTGCCTCCCGTTAAACACGGCTATGGTACCTATTAGGAATGCATTATTATTATAAAAAACAAAAATGAAAAAAAAGTTCGTAAGGAGCATTCGTGCGTAGTATATTTTACGACTCATTTGAGGCACGTTATAATATAAAACGAATATGTACAATGTAAATGTACAATAATATATGCATAAAGAAAGTTGAAGACTTAATTTCGTACAGCAAAGGTTATACATATATAGAAGCGTGTTCAATAACCAAGATGCATATAGTGCCTTGTTCCGTTTTCGGGCGTTTTTCATTTGCGAAGTAATTTAGCGTGTTAATAATACACGCATTTGGAGTGTAATGGTTGGTAGGGGGTTCGTAGGAAACGCGGCCGAAGACGACTCGTGGAAACGGACTAGAGGGCTGCGGCTGAGGTAGGGAATAATGACGAGATAGCATTTTATTATATAGTGAACGAGACGAGGGTAGGTACCTATATATGTATACGTGGTGCCAACACGCGGCTGTTGCAGATAGAATATGATGCGACGACTTCTATATATTGCCGAGGAACACGCTCGGGAAAGTATATAACGCATTAATATATATATATACGTACACATACCGTAGGGGTACCGGTAGGTGTGTGACGCGCGGTGAAGGGTTTTATTAAAACGGAACAGAGGCTGAGTTATGGGAAGAATTCAAAGCCGTTCATTCTGCGCGGGTTATACGGAAAGCACGGTACGCAGCATCAGCAGTTTCAGCGGTATATACAACGAATAGGGTTCCATTTATATACATGTTTATACAAATATGAATGTATGTACAGGGCGCATGCAACGATGCTACTGTTGTGACGTACAGATAAAATGTTTAGTAATGGGGTGGGAATGGGGGGTTGATTATCGGAATTCACGAAGTAGATGAATATGCGTGTGTCTGTAGTAGGAAAGAGGAGAGAGAAAATTTCATTCCGTCATCAGTATTCTTATTTTCCAGGTTCCTCCGTAACATAAACAATGAAGCGATCAAAGTTGCAGATGACTACAAGTCCGCCCTACAACACTAACAACAGAAGCATAAACTAGTTGGAATTATGAGGGCAGGGGCAAAATAAAAGTATTTAAAACCCATCTTTGAAAAAAAAATTGATCACTGCGCTTACATTGTATAAATTACGTACTATAAATATACTTATAAGTATATTGATGTATGCCTATTATTATGTCTAAAAATTGACCATCGAGTATCGAAGTATAATCAACGATTAACTATTCACCCTCCTACCAAATTAAGGGGGCAATCGCCCCTTCCCTCTACTGCCTTAGATTTATAATTCTGGACGCGTCATGGTAATTGTATTGTAGATACACATTAGGCAGGCTAGAATACTAGGAGATGCGTCCTGGTGCTTTAATAACTATAACTATTGAGAGAAATAGGGTCTGTATAAATATTAATTTTTTTTAAATAATTAGTACCACCCTCCACCTGAAACTGAAACTAAAAATTTTCGTTTAAAAATAAAACACTATAAATATATGTTATAAACTATTTTTTATCCGCACAGTGTTTTATTCTAAAATTCAGAGTAGTAGTATATATAAACATACACTTTTTTCAAACATTTAAATACCCTGTACTCATCAAAAGAAATAAAAAAAGCACAGAGTAATTACCTATACAGGTAATATACTTTCCAGATGGCATAGAAGAAACAATAATCCAGTTCTATGTGTACTTTTTTTTTCGTCAGATTCGTTCACGAATACATTTTTATTGTATTTTACTACGCGACATATTGAGTTGCGGTGTATTCACAACGACAACAAAAGTGGTATTTCGGACGTTTATAACGAATAAATTAGAAAATGAAACGCTGGAAAAAAAACAATTTAGTAAAGACACGCGATTGTTGCAGTGGGAATTGATTTAATTTCAACCGTGCTTGACAGAGGCAATGGTCGCGGAAGGGGTGCAATTAGTACTTTGGCGCGGACAGTATACTCAATGTATAAGTATATGTGTATGGGGTGTGTGTGTATATGTGTGTGTGTATGTGTAAGCACGCAAACGTATAGTGTGCGTGCACAATTCGGCATTTATATGACCGCGGTTGCCGTGGTAACGTCGCCCGACCGTGTAGGTGTGGTCATTCCGAACCAATGACACGGCTCGCTCGCGTACGGCCGTGTACCCCTAGAGAAATCGATACGCTTTAACTTTCTAACGTGCGTGTGCGGCGACGGCTGTACGGTCGCCTGTAAATGTGTGCGTATATAATACAACAATGTTACATGTTATATGCCGATGGTCATGCGATCCGACGGGCTTTCAAGTATTTACGTTGCCGTGTGTGCCTGCGTCACGACAAATAATACGGTTAGCAGCGGCAACGGCGCTGGCGTCACCGGAAGTCCGGGAGACAGACCGTAGTCAATGATACTAGGAAAAAATGTCACAATTATTTTATTTTATCATCGATTATCAGTATATTATTATGATACGAATACACGAAATGCACGGAACACTACACTGCAGGTCGGTAGTAACTTTTTTTTTTCGAATTAACCCCCCAGCCATTTATGAATTATTATTATTATTATTAAATATGATACTAATATGCCCTGTTCTCCTTGGCTCTCATCGAATCAAAAATGAAAACATTTTACTCAGTTACGCAGGAGAGTATTTGAAACAACTTTGTGAAAAAAAAATCGTATAAAAGTTCAATAGTGTCATCAGAAATTTGGTACACAAGAAATAGCCTATTTTCTTATGTAATAGAATAAGCTTTTTTGTATTATACAAACATTATTATTTATTATGTATTTAAGCATAATAATAACACTGCGGACTGTAGTAAATGACTAATGTATTGCAATAAAATCTAACAACAAAAAACGGTTATATTTAAATGTATAATCGATCAAAATTTATTACCAACCGCAATTGAAGTGATAATATTCATAGGTTGCGAAGCGAAAAAGTAAAACTTAAAAAAAAAAATGTTAAAAAAGTTGTCAACTCTATTTCTTATCGCTAAATAATTGCATTTATCTGTTGTATAATGTGTTTACTTTAAAATCTAATGAAAAATTTAATTAGCGACTATATAATACATATTTATATATTATAGGTACAATAAATTATGTCTTCGCATAAGCTTCTTCAGTAACTACGTTGAAAAGCTGCATTTTAAAGTCTGTGGTTTATTTTCCACCCCTAGTTATTTGACATTTGAGACAACCAAGTTGTTAATTAATTACAGAGAATAACCTATGTTTTTGTACACATTATACATTTCACAAAACAACCAACGTCGGAACGTGATAAAAATATAGATGTTATTTATCTCTTTATAGAAAGTTATATATATATTGTTCACTATTAACGTTGGCTTAATTAAGAAAATTAAGTAAAAATAACTTTTAATTAGTATGTAGTTAATTTCCAAACAGCAATATTATAAATTTAATCATTCTTTTTATACAATGTATATTAATTAAAATATATAGTAGTGAGCTGTTAAAAAACTTAAAAATGTACAGTTTAACTTATTATACATGTATAAATGCCTAAGTCAATTTTATAAGTTAGATTATTTTTACACAATTTAGACAAAATATACAATTCTAAAATAAATATTTGCGCCCTACAAAAATGTATTATACCAAACCCACTAATTTACCTAATGCACTCTATGTTATGTATATGTATATATATATAGATACTAGCTGATCCTATCCCGTTCACTTCGTTGCTCGTTAAATGTACCAACTCTATATGACTCAAACTTTGTTCAATTCGTTATTTAAAATTCGGTGGATGATGTTCTAGATTTATCTTAAGTTTTCTGTTGCCCGGAGTAAAAATTCTGAATCGCAGCAGTATATTATCAGGTAGGCAATCTACCTGCGATAGATCGTGGACCTAGTGCTTTAGAATTGTATTGTTGACCATTTACATTAGTATTTTGAACTATTTCTGTTGCTCCGAACGATGTAATTTGAAAACATGAATTGAATGTTCAAATTGACTTCAGGAACACATTAGAATCTGGATCTGTGCCGATAAATAAACCGTTCAATGGTTCAGGTGATATTTTAATTTCAGGTAGTTACACCTTTCCTGACGTGCAACACATCCCGACTGGCTCATTTTTGAATTTGAGAGCATGGCAGTGTCGATAGCATTCCTTGTCGATAGCTCCAATTACTGTTAATACCTATATTATATTATTATTAATGAACTATTATTATTATAAATTTAAATAATTATAACAGTTTTATTTCCTATAACAAATATGGCTTTATTCAAAATATTATTCAGATAATAAGATATATATGAATGTTTTAAAATTATCAACTCCAGTATACGTGTTTACTTATAACATATACAAAGAGAAACGTGAAACACTGCAATTTCAACGTTATATTTATAACTTACTCACACACATGCACACATTATATATGATGCATTTCGCTTCGTTGCGGATCAAAACGACTGCAGTGTATAATATATATATGCAATCCGTGTGTTTATCAAAATGAGATTATTATACGTCTAGAGATGGCGGCCACGATGTAGGTCTTTAGTTCAATTAACTTTATATGGACGATATGATGACGTGCTTGGCAGTTTCAAATCGGCTGTCAACAATGCAGTATTGGTCACGTGACCCGAAGTCCATGAGCCGACTCGTTTTTTATATTTATTATATATATATATATATATACATATACACTATTCTATCATTATTCTTTTCGCATCGGTTCTCCGGTATTAAAAAGAACTGAAACCAAGGCAATTGCTAAATTATCGTCCATTGTGTCTGTTTATATACACAACCGCAGCCTTCTGTCCCGTATAGTGATGGTACCAATATACGATATATAAAATAAACATTATATGTTGTATGTTTATTGTTTATAATACCGTTTTAGAAATTTCATAAGTCTTAACTTTTTTACGCAGACTTTTTCCTTAAAGCAACGCCTTTCTCATCGATAATTAGAAACATAATGCTATACAAATGCATCACATCATATACTTATTCATGTTTATGTATAATTTATACATATATATATATATTATGCGATACGTGTGCATTACTAGACGTCGACAAACTTTTTCGCATCCAATCGCACATATATTTTGTACTAAACTGCATATAATATACCTATAAAAACAATTACCTTTATTTTCTGTATAATACTTATATAACAATAGATCTAAATATATCCTATTTTTATATGCATTAATTAGTATT